>MU223109.1:480245-490371 GCA_018584345.1 Thuja plicata | reverse complement strand
TTAATTATATTTAATATATTATAATTTCAAAATACTCCAAGTAGGTATTTTAACATTCGAGAACAAGATGCTTCATAAATAGAAAAAAATAGTAAAGCTTATCAAAAAAATTAAAAATTTATATTTATCACTAGAGGAGAGAGTTATCTTCAAGAGAGTGTAATTTATTTTCTGAATGGTGTGGATTTGATAGGGTAAATTTGACGCGAGATGAAAACTGTCAATTTCAGGTATGTTCGACTTTGAGTAGTTATATTAGAGAAAATATACATTGAAAACTAATTTTTCTTCTTTTAAGCACTAGCTATACATTTTATCTATGACATATTTTGAAATCAAAGGAAAAAAATATTATTTGCATATACTTTTTTGTTGCGAACAAGACCCTCATTTTTCAGCATTTTTTAGCAAGTAAAAAATGAACTTAAAAAATTTAAAAAGTATGTGAATTCTTGTTCAAAAAAAATTAAAAAAATTATAGGCATAAACTTCATCCACTTTTACACATTTAAGTAGTTTACATCATCTCCAAATTTTAAACATAAATGCCATTTTTATGTCGTTAAAGTTAAAAAATTTGTGTGTTGTTGACCTTTTCCTTTATAAAAGTGTGACACAGCTTTGTACTTTTACCCTCATATATTTCCCCTGAATCATCATCTTCAGTCTCCACATCATTGAGAATTTTGCCTTTACCAACAAATTTATCCAACTTCCTCATTTTTAAAACATCGTAAATGAGGACCACTAACCCTTGTTGGGAAGCATGATCCCCAAAAGGGTCTTTTTGAAATTCTTTCATGGTGACATTCAAAGAACTCATTAAATAGAAAGGAATACCGATATCTTCATTATGCCTAAAATAGTTTAAGATAACAAAGTGATGCCCATAGGCTCTAGTAAATCTACCATCCAAGGTAAGATAAAAGATTGTAGCATAAAGCACAAAATGCCATGGATTACTAATATTAGCAGCACTAAAAAAGCCACCTACCTTATTGGAAAGTCTGTCAACCTCCTCATCATTCTCAGGGAAATGCTCATAAGCTTTATCAGAATAACTCCTATCACGGTAAAATTTCATGCCATGCATAGGGAGACTAGTGGCCTCCGCTATGAGTTCATCTGTTATTTCAATCCATTGATTGTTGAAATTGATTTTACCCTTTTTCCAATTATGCATAAAGAAGCTTGTAATTGTAGGGTTTCCTCCACGAAGCTTCTCCATATACATAGCAAAGTTTTCTTTTCTATATAATTTCCCACACTTTGTCATTCTACTTCCATTCGCTACAATCCACAGGTTCATGTCTTTTCTTTCCTCCTCCCATTCTGTATTTTATTTTAGTGTTGTTCTGGTTCTCTTTGTACTTAATAATGTCATTGTTCTCCTTTTCAATAATGTTGTCCTCAATATTCGTGAACCCCCAAAATCTGTGCATAAGAATAATACGACCCCAAGTGGCTTTGTAGAGGATTAAATCCTCATTATTAGGACTTACAAAACTCATGTAATCTGTATTCATTAAAATAAATGAGTTTCATTTCTCTGCCTACCGCAGATCAAATCCATATGTGTGAGGGATTTGAGATCATACGGAAAACTACTTTCATAATTCCAAGTATAAACTTGGTCACTTCTACATGCGTAGTAGGCTGCCCAATCGGCACAAATATTGCCTTCACGATACACATGTGTCACAATGCATTTATTCATTTACTTTATTATATATTTGGCATAATCAATAATGTTGCTAATCATCCATGAGGGTTTAGATATATTGTTGAAGGCTTTGAAATTATTCAAAGAATCCCCTTCAACCCAAATATTTCTATAGTTATTTTCTTTCACAAAAATTAAACCATTAAGGGCAGCTAAAGCCTCAGCCATGTGATTATTTTGGACCCTTATAGCGATAGCCCTTGCTGTAATACAATGCATGTTCTCATCACATATAATCATACCACATCTTGCAATTCCAGGATTACCCTTCGAGGCCCCGTCAAAGTTAATATTAACCCAACCATTCGGAGGAATTTCCCAAACAATTCCCTCTCTATTGTTATTATGAATTTTCTCATCAAACTTGATACCCCATTTTTCAAGGACAGTCCTATCCTCTTTTCCTTCAGGGTTCTCTTTGACTTTCATAATTTTTAAGTTCTCCATAATCATGTTCAAAGATTTCTTGAATAAGATATTAGGGGGAGTAGAATTCTCTCTGAAGATTCTTTCATTTCTTTCCTTCCAAATTGCCCAAGCAATATGGGGAAGCGCAATTTGCTAGATCTTTCTAATGCAATCACTCTTTGAATTAAAACTCCATGAAGTGAACATATTCTGGATATCATTGGGTAAAACCCATTTAGCATTGAAGGCCTTCATCTAGTAGGACCAAACCTCATTAGCATAATTGCAGTGAATGAACAAATGATTGATTGTTTCTTCCTCTTCCCTGCACTGAACACACCTATTAGTAATATACATACCTCTATTCTTGATATTTTCAAGAGTGAGGATTTTATTTTGAATCATAGTCCAGAAGAAGATATTGATTTTAGGGGTAAGCCCTTTGATCCAGGCCTTGGCCCAAAAGGGGGTATCCTTGTTCTCCTCATTAAGATTATAAGCTGATCCCACAATAATATTACCATTCATAGTATCTTTCAAGATCATAGAATCTTCTTCAGTATTAAGAATCATAGAGTTGAGAGTGATATTAAGAGATATAAGGGCATTGTCCATAGTAGTAAGATCCTTCCAAGTCCCATTACAATTGTAAACCATAACCTTAGTGCCGAATCTTTCTTTGCATAAAACAACAAAAGGGCCCCAAAAAATATTCATAACAAGAGGTTGACTGCCTATCCAAATATCTTCCCAAAAATCCACTCTGCTTCCCTTGCCAATTTTCCATTTTACACCTTTTCTAATAATATTTTTTATTTTTATCACATTCTTCCATATGCAAGATCCCATCAACATATCTTCTATGTTAAGAAAATCAATAAGAGAGTCAGATTTTCTATTATATTTACTATGCCAAATTGAATTCCATTCACCCTTCAGAGTGAAACCCCTCCAGCCAAGCTTAGCTAGAAGAGCTCCATTCATTCTTTTTATTTTCCTTATACCCAAACCAACTTTTGACTTGGGCATACAAACTTTATCCCTAGCAATAAGGGAAAATCTATTGGAATTTTCAACAACATTCCAAAGGAAGTGCCTTTGAATTTTTTCAATAGCCTCAGCAAATTTGTTGGGAATCCTCTAGAGACTAAGAGCATAAGTAGGTATACTCTAAAAATAAGATTTGAGAAGCTGAATCTTACCAACCTAACTGAGCAGAGCACCTTTCCACCCAGCAAGTTTCTTGTGAAATTTGTCCACCAGAGAGCTCCAAAAGGAATCTGGAGGATTAGTCCCGAGAGGGAGACCCAGATAGGTAGCAGGGAGCTCCCCAATTTGGTAGTTCATAATTCTATTGATCTTGTGCTGTCTGTACTTAGGAGTATTAATAAAATAAATAAAATTTTTATTCCAGTTGATAAGATGACTAGTAGCCTTACCATAATTGTTGAGAATGTTTTTGAGGTTCCTGGCTTCATTAATGGTAGCTTCCCCCATAAAAATGGAATCATCCACAAATTGCTAGTGGGAGCACACATAGTTAGAGGATGAAGGTTTTAACCCTTTGAGGTCCCCATATCTGATAGTGCTTTTAATGTACCTACCCAGACATTCAGCAACAATAACGAACATAATAGGAGATAAAGGATCTCCCTGCCTAAGACCTCTGGAAGATTTAAAGAAGGTCGATGGAGAACCATTAACAAGGACCAAGAAAATGGGAGAGAACACCAACTGCATTAATAGTTTTATACATTTAGGGTTGAAACCAAAGGATTTTAGAAAATTCTGCAAGAAGTTCCAGTCAACTCTATCATAAGCTTTGGAAAGGTCAATCTTGAGGATGAATCCATCTTTTCTAGCCATAGTCAGTGAATGTATGTTTTCATGGATAGTAATGATAGAGTCTAAAATCTACCTTCTAGGAATAAAGCCAGATTGTTGGTGAGAAATTATCTTAGGTAGCAGTTTTAGAATCCTTGAGGTGATGAATTTTGATATGATTTTGTAGGAGGAATTACACAGACTGATAGGACAAAAGAGGTCCATAGTATCAACCCTAGATTTTTTTGGGATTAAAGCAATGAAAGTACCATTCATTTCTCTGAGAATTTTAGTAGAACCAAAGAAATCTTTGACACCATCAGTTATA
The DNA here is from genome assembly GCA_018584345.1 of Thuja plicata. Classification (NCBI taxonomy): domain Eukaryota; kingdom Viridiplantae; phylum Streptophyta; class Pinopsida; order Cupressales; family Cupressaceae; genus Thuja; species Thuja plicata. The sequence continues at coordinate 486,088 of MU223109.1, read as the reverse complement.
TCCTTATGAATGATCTCCCAATAGTCATGAAAAAAGAATATAGAAAAGCCATCCTGACCTGGGGATTTATTGCCATCAAAGGAAAAGACAGCCTCTTTGATCTCATCATTAGAAGGAATAGCTAAAAGAAAGTAATTATCATTATCATTCAAGATATTAGGTATACTTTCTAGGAGGTTACTTTGGAGATCCTGATCAAGTTGGTCATCCTAGGATAGAAGAAGAAATAAAAAGCCTCTAGCTTCCTTAGAAATATCCTCCTCCTTTTCCATTTGTCTGTTGTCAACTTTGAGTTTTGATATCCTGTTGGCTGCCTTGTGTTTGGTAGCCGTTAAGCGAAAGAATTTTGTATTCCTATCCCCCTCTCTCAACCAAGTGTTTCTAGATCTTTGCTTTCAAAAGATTTCCTCTTTGTGCACAATGTCATGATATTTACTTAGGATTTCTATTTCCTATTCTTTAAGGTTATTCACATACCCATCCATTTGAATAGATTCCTGCACCTCTTTAAGTTCAGATATAATATCAGCCTTAGAAGAAAAAATATTGCCAAAGGTTTCTTTGTTCCACTTCTTAATTCTGTCTTTCACATGTTTCAGTTTATAGGTCATCCTATACATAGATGTTCCTTCTATCTTAATATTCCACCATTCACTAATTTTTAGGTACATTTCAGGATGAATAGTCCACATTTTTTCAAATCTGAAGGGGTAGTTCATACTTCTAACAATAGGATCAGCAATAAATGACAGTGGGTAATGGTCTAAGCCTACCCTAATAAAGGAAATTAAAGAAAAATTGTACTGCTAAAACCATTCACTAGAAATTAAAGCTCTATCTAATCTTACCTAGATCAAATCTTTTCCCGCTCTCCGATTAGACCAAGTGTAATTGATACCTTGAAGATCAATATCAGTAAGAGCTTGACTAGAAATGAAGTTCATTAGGTCGACCCTGCTTTCTAAATTAGGTTGAGATCCTCCCAGTTTTTTATCTTCCTTAAGATGGGTATTGAATTCCCCCATAATGATCTAGCTCTCAGAATCAAAACACTTCCTGACCTATTCCAGCTTCGTCCAGAAAGAATGTCTCCCTTTCTTGGTGTTGGGAGCATAGATATTAGTAAGAATCCAACAGGTACCTTCCTTGATATGGTGGAATATTATACAAGAAATATATTTTTTTTGCATAAGGACATCACCCTCAATGATATCCCCATTCCAAAAAGTGACAATACCTCCTAAGGCCCCTTTCGAGCTACCTCCACTACAACAATTATTTTTATAGTATTTGAGCTTTTCTACTTTCAACTTAGCCATTTTAGTTTCTTGGATGAGAATGATATCCGGTCTATTTTCTCTAACCATATTTCTAACAAGATCCTTCTTGTGAGGATTATTTAACCCTCTTATGTTCCAATATATGTTCTTCATTTCTTTTTGGTAATACCCAGCTAGGTAATAGTTTTATGTGTTCCATCTGCTATATTTCTAGCCGCTTCTTGATTTATTTTTCTAGAACTTGGTGTTCTTCCTGGTGGTGAGAGCTGGCATTCTCCAACATCTATTTGAATGTTTTTGGCATTATTCTAGCCTTTTGTCACTGTCCCCTTATTTTGTTTTGTCTTTTCCACCATATTGGGTTTGTCTTGTTTCTCAAGTAATTTATCTATTTCCTCTTAGTCTCCCCATTTTGGTTTATCTATTTCCTCTGAATCTTTCCTGTCCTCTTGTGATGAAATTTGTGTCATCTCTGATAGTCCTAGACCCAAGACAATATCTTGTTGTGCATCTAAGAAGATATTATTTTCAAAGAAATTTTCCTGATCTCCCTGGTTAAAAGGTAGTACCTCTTATTCTTGTGTGGTTGACTGGTTATCTTCTTTCTTGGTTTTTTCCTTTACAACACGGGCTTTACTAATGTCACTACTCTCATCTTCTAGTGTATCCTTGAAAAAATATATCTTGTCAGTCTTGGCTATTTTAGACTCATTAACTTGCTCCTTTTGATCTTCCCTATCTTTTCCTGATCCTACTGTCACATCTTTCTCTTGATAGTTATGTGTCTCTCCTTTATCTTTCCCTTCCTTTTCGTGATCTTTAGACAGTCCATTTTTTTCTTCTATGGTTTTCTCTATGTTCTTGAGTTCCTTGCTTCCTTCTTCTTCTGATGGACCAACACTTTTTCCAATCGGCTTCCATTCTTTTTTCTGATGAAGATTCTTGACTTTGTTCAGAGGACATTTCTTTGCCCAATGCCCCTTTTTTTGTATTTGAAACAAGCGAAGGGTACTGACTCATATTCAATTTTTAGAATCCATTTTCCTAATCTTGATTCCAACTGTATTTCTTCTGGCATATCAACATCTGGTATAATTCCTATACATATTCGTGCATGTGTGAGTCTTCTTCTGGATGCTGTAACTGGATCGATAGAGAGAAGTTCTCCAAAGGATCTAGCTATACCTACAAAAATGTCCTCATTCCAATACTCCAAGGGGAGTCCAGGGAGCTTTTCCCAGACTGGGAATTGGACTATAAAATCTTCATGAAGAGCCATATTTGGGTACCATTTCTGCAGGATCATAGTATTTTTTCCTATACACCATGGCCCACTACATATGGCTTGTGTTCTATCTTCTTCACATGAGAAAAAAAAGGAGACCAAACCCTTTTTCATAGCTATCACTTTAACCTGGCCTTTGAGCTTCCATCTCTTGTCAACATACGCTCTAATCACTTCAATATTAGGTCTAATCCCAATGAATCTCCCAACTAGGGAATTGTCCATTTTTCTAATATTATGGTCTATTACTTGATTAGGGATAGAAATAGCATATCTTCCCTCAGAAATATTAGATATGTTTCTAATAGGTGGGTGTATTGACTTACCTGAGGGTTTTATGCCAAATACGAATGCCCATTTGACTGTCCCTTTCCCCAGTATGGGGTCCCCACCTAGGTCCCCATCTCCCGCAAAACCATATGCTTTCCCGTCCACATTTCCACCAGAATCAGTGGAGCCCTCTGTGGTAGAAGGACCAGCATAACCTACGTCACCTGCAGAGTCCAATTTCATTGAGAGGTTTGAATTTCCCACACCTATGTTCCTGCTTCCCAGCCACTCCCCGTTTCCCACTCCCTGCTCCATTGGTAGATGGATGCATTGTTTATATGGTTAATGTATGTAGTTATTATCATGCATTAATGCAATGATGTTAATTATTAATGTAATGTCCCTAATATGAAAATGTACTAGATATGCATGATGTAGATGGATATGCAAATGTACCAGATATACATGATGTAGATGGATGCATATGCGATGGTTCTTATATGATTATGTACGGATGTTTAGATGGATTCATTGTTTAGATGGTTAATGTATATGTAATTATTATCATGCATTAATGTAATGATGTTAATTATTAATGTGATGGCCCTAATTTATGCAAATGTACTAGATATACATGATATAGATGGATGCATGTGCGATGTTTCTTAGATATTTATGTATGGATGTTTAGATGGATGCATTTTTTAGATGGTTAATATATGTAATTATTATCATGCATTAATGCAATGATGTTAATTATTAATGTGATGGTCCTAATTTATGTAAATGTAATAGATATACATGATGTAGATGGATGCATGTGTGATGTTTCTTAGATATTTATGTATGGATGTTTAGATGGATGGATTGTTTAGATGGTTAATATATGTAATTATTATCATGAATTAATGCAATGATGTTAATTATTAATGTGATGGCCCTAATTTATGCAAATGTACTAGATATACATGATGTAGATGGATGCATGTATGATATTTCTTGGATATTTATGTATGGATGTTTAGATGGATGCATTCTTTAGGTGGTTAATGTATGTAATTATTATCATGCATTATGGTCATCATATGTTTGAAATTTAAATATTTCAATTATATGCGCAGGATATATTTTGTGCACATCATCATGTATGAATTTAATATCGATTATTTGATTAATCATGGTCCAGATCCTCCACCTCCAACCCCCNCACCCCCACCCCCACCCCCACCTCCTCCTCCACCTCCACTACAACCCAATCCCAATGATTTAGAACACTTCAAAGAGTTAGTTGATGAGAATGTAAATTCTATTGTTGGAACATTGATTCTCTAAGAAACCAACCATTTATTCCCCCACATGTGCACCAATATATTGCTACAATGTAATGCATTGTAGATTCTATGAGATCCATTGATGGGGATCTTAATGGGCATAATTCTTGGAGAGACAAGATGAGGCAATATTATGCTGATGGCCTCTCCTACCAATAAATTAATGAGTTAAAAATCACAAAGGATACAATTGCTCCTTATTTCATTGACCCAAAAGTACATAATCCCATCCATAATAAAAATGCATATCCATGAGGTGGTGTAGACATGATGGGATGGTCAACAATTTTTTGATTCGTTGGTGGATATGTTTTGATCACCTCCACCCCAATCAAACCAAGAATTGCCATTCTAATTTTTGAAAAAAATATATGTTGAGTTTGTGTTGGGTAGAAAACCCAACTACTTTGATATTAGATATTTCCATGGGTCGGTCTTGGCATGCCTTAAAATAGGAAAGGGGCTAGGATTGACCCTAGGAGACCTGTGCCATCAGCACCTCTCTTGGATCCTCCCGCCCCTATATCACCTTTTCCATTTTATCATCAGTCCATGGTCTCAGTGCTTGGATCATTGAGCCAATTGACTACCAAACTCAAGGAGCAGTCCACACAGATTGCAAGTCCTGCAGCAGAGCCTTATCTCTGTCCAAATTGCAATGAGATGTGTTATGGTCCTATGCCTTAGGAGGGCGAGGCTACTTCTTCAGCACATGGAGCATCATATCAGTTTGGATCATATGTGGACATGCTCACTGCTAGAGACCATCCTCTTGATCACCAGGATCCATAGGTACATATACATTCTCACCTATATTTATTTTTCATTTAATTTGAACACATGTACACTTTTTATTTTTTTAGATCATGTGCAATATCAATTTAATTTATTAAAAATACATGTATGTATGTGCTTGTGAACAAACTATGGGCGGAGGTCCATCGAGCTCAAGACTAGATGGGATAATTTTTTCCTCAAAATTTGTTGGCACATCTCATGGGGTATAATTAGACAAATCAAGAGATTAGTGAAGTAAAATTTTAATTTTTCCTTCAATTAAGTTTTAAACCCGTACATTGAACTAAAAAAAATTGGGTTGTAAAACAGAGGGATCCACTAAGACACACTATGCCCAGTGGTCCACCACTGTCCTTTGTACTGGATACCGAGCCACTAAAGGTAATTTAGTATCAGTAATATTTTTTAATATTTAAATTCAAAATTTACCAATGACTTTCCATGTATTAAAGCACAATTTAACCCCTTAGTACAAATTAGTGCAGTTTCCTACATAATAAAATTTGTGAATCTTTGTATATGTAGGTCGATGCTGGTGATACCACACAGATTGAGTCCCAAGAGGGACCAAGACAAGAAATGGATGTCTAGGTGGTAATTTTAAATTGTTCTTCTCAATTTTATATAAATTGTATTAAAATATTTAAAATCATTTTTTATAGTATTGGTGTTGATCATTTCATGCAGATAGAGTCCCAAGAGGGACAACACCATGAGATAGGTCATGATGTCCACTAGAACATTGGAGGAGACACATAAAATGACATGGTAATAAGTTCTTCTCAAGAGTTAATTTTTATAAATGTTATCAAAGTTATTTTTAAGATAATTTTGAGTAGTTTAAACATTGAATTCACACACACACACACACACACACAC
>MU223109.1:402512-449961 GCA_018584345.1 Thuja plicata | reverse complement strand
GCATGGAAAGGGAAATAACTGAAAGCAAACTACCTACTAGGTGATGCACCAAATTTGACATGAAAACATAACACACACAGGATAAAGCCCTGGGTCAACTATATTGAATTGGAGGTAAAACACAAATCTCTTGTATAGGCATGCATAAATATTTCATAACAAGGTCAGGATTAAACCTGTTAAGAGGAAGAGACTTCACAGTTAACAGCTTAAACATAAGACACTAGTTACAACCTGCAAGCAAACATACTCTTCTGCAAGTAGATGCTACAAAGGGATATGATTAAGAGGAAATAAAATCTTTCACAGTTAACCCATCTACCATCTACAACGCATACAAACAGCAGAAAAGAGACAAGGCTGACACAATTCAATAAATTGGCACCAAGAATTACAAACTCTGCATATTATCTTTCACAGTGAGTTACAAATTCTCTTTGCCTCTATCAGGAACTTAGAACAAGTTACAAAGACCAGCAAGCCAAAGGGAAGAAGAACTCCGGCAATGAGTCTTCAACTCATATTTATGCAATTTAGCCAACTGCATCCTTTAAGAGAAATAACTTCTGGATCAGATTTTTTGGCCTGTCCAGCCACCGCTTAGCCCTTCAAAAGTTTACAAAATACCACTTGGTAACCCAAAAGTCATACCCAGGAAATATCAACATAAATGCCCCTTCACAGAAGCAGTCTTATCCCTCTAGAAGAGTTACCAAAGTCTCTGAAATGCAATAACTCTTCTGCAGACCCCAAAAATGCATCTTCTGACCTTTTCAAAGCTGATCCTCCACCTGTAGGATATCTTATTTAGATCATCTAAGAACAATCTGATCTCTCTTTCTGTTACCGATATTGAAACAAATCTAATCTTGGGATCGACAGACAGTTCTGGGCTCTGAAAACCTTCATCTACCTCATCATCACATAGTCGCAGGCTGCGTTAAACTAACTTTTGATTCTGACCGACTGAGCGGCATCCATCTCTTCAACTCATATTATGTCTGATCGCGCACTCGCTCAACTCTTTACTCTATTTTTATCCTCTCCGCGAGTGAGCGATGCTGTCTCTTTTTTACCTCAGTCGTAATCTCGCGAGCTTCCTTCCTTTCATCTGAGTTGATCAGCGACCGAGTGACACCTTCTTTCCTTTGCTCGTCACATACTCGCGGGCCCCTTTTTCTTTCATTAGTATTGCCTGGTGACTGCGTGACATACCTTAATCGCTGAGTCAGGAGGACTTTTTCTGCAGGGCACCCTTTTTCCCAGACTTCGCAACCATCATAGGATCCTCTGATTCTTTCATCTGACGACCGTCATTTAATCACCAGATCTTCATGCATACCCTAAAATATTTTTGAGACATCGCGACTAAAGGCAAAGTACCTTAGTCTTGTTGTCACTGAATCCTCCTTTTTTCTTCTGGTGACCACCCGACAATCTTTAATATCCATCCACCTTGTGACACATGTCACACAGTCATTGGTTCAGCTACTGCGCACTAGAGAACTGAGTCATCACCCTGCTCTGGCGACATCCCGACTAAGGATTACTGCAGAGCACAGACGGGTAGTCGCGGAGTCTCGATTAAAATTTATTAACCGCCGTTTCATCATGAGACTACGCAACTGAAGGCACGACTAAATGTTAGCTATGACTGATCTGGCGATAATGCGACATGAAGAAGTCGCTGAGTCTGAGAACATTTTCTTAACTATCAAGGTTTTCTCACGATCACCCAACTAAGTAGTGGGTCCCATTTGTATAAAGTCTTATGACATGGTTATCCTGTGACTTCCCGACATGAAATAAAATTGCTAAGTCTCATAACACTGAGGGAATATTCTGATTCTGAACGAGACCACGCGACACAAGGAAAAAGAAAAGTCAGGGAGATGATTGGAATATTCACTCAGGGTAATGCGACGAGGTGACTTAAATAAGACACATGCCTTAAGTAAATGGAAAAAGTAACAGCGAAACAGAACGCCAAGGCTTAGGGTTTAAGGTTTTGAGGGTTTTGAAAATTTGGCTGTGTAGACTGGAAAACCCAAAACATGACAGTGGATAGACATTCTGAACAGAGGCAAAAGAATCAGATACACCAGAACTTAGAAACTACCTAAATCCATTTGAAACATAGTAAATTAACCCGATTGATCTTGGTACCGAAAATTGGTAAATAGGCACTTTTAGGAGGGCTAAAGGGATTAGACGGTCACATAGGGCAGACCAGGCCAAATTGCATAGGATGGAAAATTTGGGCAACATGTTGTAGTATACAGATTCAGCAAAATGAGTCATTTTATACCTTGTAAGACCACAAATGATGCCAGTCATATTTCTCACTTATTTTTCAAGGAAATAGTTAGAATTCATGGTTTTCCAGTAAGCATAGTGTCTGACAGAGATGTCAAATTCATGGGTCATTTTTGGAAGACCTTATTGAGAATACTGGGAACTAATTTGTCCCATAGTTCTGGCTACCATCCTCAAACAGATGGTCAGACAGAAGTTATCAACAGAGTGTTAGGAAATTTTCTTAGATGCTTAACAAAGGAGTATGGACAAGCCTGGGATCAAGTGTTGCCACAGGCAGAATTTGCTTATAATGATAGTGTTAACAGGACTACAGGGAAAAGCCCATTTCAGATTGTATATGGGATGCATCCACGTGGATTTTGTGAACTCAGAGAATTAAAAGGATAGAAAGTGATAAGTGGACATGCTGATGAATTTGCACAGTCTATGAAGGAGATACATGATCAGGTGAAGAAGAATCTGATTGAGGCAAATCAAAGGTTGAAAGAGAAGGTGGATGAAAGAAGGAGAGAAGTCCAATTTCAAATTGGAGATCTGGTAATGGTACATCTGAACAAAGCCAGATTACAGAAGGGGATTACTACTAAGCTGCAAATGAGGAGAATAGGTCCCTGTAAGATATTGGAGAAATATGGGTAGAATGCCTATAAAATTGATTTACCTAACAATCTGGATATGTCACCTATTTTTAATGTGCAGGATCTTATTCCATATAGAGGACCAGTGATACCTGAGACTACTCAGAATATTGAAGTAGGAAAAGATGTTCAAGATATACGGGTGAAAGCTAAGTCAAAGTTGCAAGCAGAGAAAATCCTGGATTCACGAGTTAAGAAGACAACTCGACGAAGGGTATACACAGAATACCTTGTCAAATGGTTAGAGTTACTAGAAGCAGAAGCGACATGGATGGACAAAACAGACTGCAGAAAACAAGGAGTTAGTTCGGCATTGTTGCCGACTAATTCAACCTAATTTCTTCCTTCTCAAAGGGGGGAGTATGGTGCAGAGCACCCTAGGGTTTAGCTCCAAAGCCCTAGAAATCTAACAGAGGTGGTCCGGGAGTAGATCATGGTTAGCAGTCAGCTTTCCCTAAACCCTAACAGTTCTTAACTCATAGCGCAAGACTGGGCCAGTGACATTATGTTTATCGCAAAGTCGCAGGATGATCGGCGGTTAGCATGAAACAGTCTGTGATGACGCGACAATGGCTTATCGCGTAGTCGGTAGATGACTGGAACTTAACTTGAAACAGCTTGCGATGAAGTGACAATGGTTATCACACAGTCGGCAGATGATCGGTGGTTAACATGAAATAGCTTGCGATGAAGCGACAATGGTTATCGCAAAGTCGACAGATGCTCAGCGGTTAGCAGGAAATAGTTTGCGATGACGCGACAAGGATTATCGCACAGTCGGCAGATGATCGGCGGTTAAGTTAAGAGGTGTGGTGACAATGCGACAACAGTGCATCACCAAGTCACAAGGTAATCGGCGGTTAAGTGAATAAGTGCTGCGACAATGAGATGATTGTGTGTTGCATGATCGCAGGAAAACAGGCAGTTAAGTAAATGAGTGTTGCGGTGACGCGACAAAAGTGGGTCGCAAGGTCGCAGGAAAATAGGCAGTTAAGTTCATAAGTGTGCGAGAGCGTGACAACAGTCTATCGTGTGATCGCAGGGAAATCGTCAGCTCAGTTCAAAGCATTGCGGGTGCGCGATAACGATGCATCGCACAGTCGCAAGAGAATCGGAAGCTCGGTCAGAAGTGTTGCGAGAGCGTGATAGCAGTGTGTCGCAAGGTCGCAGGGTAACGCATACATGGTTATTAAGTCTCATGACAATGCGATGAAACATTCGGTGTATCAAGATGAGAAAGAACAACGATGCCACGACTAGGAGAATAATGAAGCAGGTTGACACGTCAGCAGATGGAAGTTGAAAAGTCATATATGAAAAAAATGAAAGAGAATGACACGGAGGAAAAATGATGTCCACGTCGACAATGATGCAGAGGATGATATCGATGACAGTTACAAGAGGAAGATGAAGAGCTGAGGCAGTTTGAATCCTCAGGCAGACAGGTAACCTAAAAATGGTTACGAATCAAGAACAGGCTGAGATATAAGATAAAGGAAAGAACCATTTTGGAAGGGGTTGGAGAAGTTAGAGACTAAGGAGGCTAGCATAGAAGATTTGAGTTTACATGGTAATTTTCTAGTTTTCAATAAAGAATAGTTTCCTGTGTTTTCTGTGTGTGTTTCTATTGTGTGCAAACTTCTATAGAGTAGGATTTTGAATTCAATCAAGTCTCATGGATGCTTTTTGACTCTTATAATCCATCCTATGGAGTGTGACCGTCAAGAAGCATCCCTCATGTATTTTTATCCTATTGTTGTGTTTGGGATTGAGAAGAGGCTAGTCAGAATTGTAAACAAGTCCTAGGCGAGCTAAATGGTCCGGCTAGGGAGCTTGTAGGAGAGAGAGATAGCAGGAGAAGGTGCATAACTGACTTTATTCAGTCATGAAGAGGAAGATAAGGTAGAGAGTGAAGCTTTTTGGTGGGTAGGAAACCTAGGAGAGAGGGAGTATAGAAATCCTTCTAGTTAGGGTCTGTGAGTAACCCTAAGAGACTCGAGTGGGAGTCTAGAGGATCCTGAAGTGAATAGGGTCCAAAGTGAGATTCCTAAGAGGGAGTAGGAATCTAGAAGAGAAAGGTGACCTCCCCATCATGATGAAACTGATTACTTGTCTAATATTGATGAAGGCAATTCATTTCTGATTTAGGTCTCTGATTAAAATAGACCAAATTTAGGTGATTTCATTTTCCCCTCTTTGAATAGATGCGATCAACACGTGGATTCAAAGAACATTCGATATCTTGTGTTGATAAGATTATGATTAAGTGAACAGTTTGATATAGATCATGATGAAATTGATCACCACTTGACTGATATTTGATGATAGATTGAGAATAACCAATTTGAGGTGAAGCGATGAAGCTAAGTACCTGTCTAATATTGATGATGATAATAATATAGATAATAAATATTCAATTTTATGTGATGCGATGAAATTGACTACTCTGAAAAAGATTATTTGAACTTCAACAAATAACCATTTTTATGTGATGTGATGAAATTGATTACCGTCAAAAAGCTGATTGAGATAATTAACTTGATATGAGTTTTGATGAAGTCAACTACCCTTTGATGTTCCGATAAGGAGACTACCAATTTTATGTGGTGTGATAAAATTGATATACCCTTAGTGATGTTGAAACATTGATGTTGATACGATTGAGAAATTTGTTATAGACCTGATAAAATTACTTGTTCTAAGATCGATCGATTAATCATCAACTTGATATGATGCCTGATGAAGTTGATGCCCCAAATGATGAAATTATATTTTTATATGAAACCTGATTTGGAGATTTTATTTGATTGATAAATTGATTAATGAATAACATTTGATGCTTCTAATCGACTGATTCAATGATTGATGAAGAAGATTTGCAAAATTTATGGATGTTGATTACTGACTGAATGAACTGATGAAATTCCATTTTAATATGAAACCTGATTTGGAGAATTGATTTGATTGATAACTCAATTGATGATGAAGATTTGATGCTTCTAATCAAATGATTCAATGGTTGATGAAGAATATTTGAAAAATTCATAGAAATTCACTGATTGTTGATCAAATGATAATGAAGAATGGTTGATGATGCTCAATTTGAAATTGTGTCAAAACATTGATTGATGTATAAATTGTGTTGATCATGCCCCCTTAGAAGCGAAATCGAAGAAAATATCCTAATTAACTTATTAATAAAGAATTATCCATTGTGAAGATATTTTCTGCAAAATTCAATTTTGATTCCGAATAAACATGATGAGAAATAATGATACCCTTTTGATCATTAAGGTTGATTTTATTGTTCTTTAAGGGAAGAATTTATTAAAAGATAGGTTAAAATTACCAAAAAGGGGTAAAAAAAAGTTTATTAATTAGGCAAAATAGGTTTATATAGAGTGAAAAACCCATATTTACTATTCATTTTAGCTATTGCTATTGGGAGGATTTCAGAGCTCTAGAGAGAAGATATTGATTCCCATAGAGTCCCATTGCTTTGATCTGATCAGACGTAATCAAAGGCCTACCCACTACAGACCACCAATAAGTCATCCTTTCCATGTAATTAATTCATGCATTTATTGCTTACTTTTTTCTTAAAACGTGCTCAAAATAGTTAATTTCTTATTGTTTCATTTATAGAAATTCCCTTTCGTTTCCCTTAATGTTATTTGTGTTTATGATTTTTTTTGTCGTTTACAGTAAAAATAGTTTCATTTTTGATAAAAAAAACTATTTAATTTTTATTTCATTATTTACCATCTATGTTTCTTCATTTACTGTCGATAAAATTTCACCTCTAGAAACATTGTCGTTTATTGTTCTTGTTCTTTCATCTGTGGTTTTCTTGTGTCATTTCTTTTTAGTAATATAGCATTTCTAGTATAATGTGTAATTCACGATAAACATTGTTGCATTTCTGGTGAATGTCTTCATTTGTGGTATAAATATTGTCATTTTCTTCTTTCCTTTAGTTTACAGTCCCTATTTTTTCGTTTGGAAATAGTGATCTTGCATTTTTGGCTAGAATTTTTATTTGTCAATCATTTGTTGCCTTTGGTTGCCCGCCGAACCTGTCTGCTAGTACTGTTGAGTTTGATTTATCTGTCTAATGACGTATGTATCCCCTTTTTTGCATTTTGCAACATGATATTGGTATTATTAGGTTTTGTGGTCAGTACCCCCGAGTCTTAAGTTTGATTGGCTTCCTAATGGATGATGAGCATGGAATGCTCTTACAATGTGGCTTCTTTCATTTTCTCAATATACCCTAGTATCAGGAAAACCAAAGGTTTTTTACTTCTCTCTCTGAGAGATGGCATTCAGAGCACAACACCTTCCACCTCCCTACTAGTGAGATCACCATTATACTAGAGGATGTCTATAGGATCCTCTATATTCCTATTGTTGGTGACATTGTATATTATGATCAAAGGGGTCAGTAGGGGATTACTACAACTCAACGAGTCTTTGACGATACTTCTATTTCCCAATGGACTATCTCGTGGGATTCCATGGATATCCATTATGTGGTTCTTCCTACAGTACTTTCCGAATTGATTGGTGATTTTCTAGTTCTAGATCAGAGTGCATAGGGATTTTATTTTGGTTGGGCCCGCTTGCTTGCTTGCATAGACCTTGATGCTTTTCTTGGGGATCATGTTTACTTGCACACCTTTATCATGAGCTCCATCAGGTTGTGTATACATATGATTAGAGTATGTTTGTTGGCTTGATAGTACTATAGATCTCGGCCTGGGAGTACATCCTAGTGACAAGGAACTAATGAGACATATATTTACATGTACGGTAGTGACATGGTACAACCTTGATTGGGGTGAATAGAGTATTGATGTCATGTATTTGATGACATCATAGTTGTAGTTTAGCATCCTTATTTGGACTATGAGGGGTGGCATGAGGATAGGGTAGAGATGCCCTATGTATTCATAGGTTGATATCAGATTGGGCATGCTCGGTACATAGTGGATCGATTTATTGTGACTGATATGCTTAGACAGTTTGGCAGAGTACATGGAGCACCATAGGGTATGGAAACATATGCTTAGATCAGAGATGATGAGGTGCAGTGGGATCCCAGATTGCACTGAGTTTGTAGTGTAGGAGTATGGAGATCTTGTTCTAGTACCATGGGATTATTCCCTAGAGGTTATAGATGCATGGATTGCCCATACTTACACATGGTACTTTATTCATCATCCCTTCCCCAGATTGAAAACTCTACATGATGTTCCACCTATATTGGATGATGGGATGATGATGACGAGGATGGAGACAAAGACTGAGCTGGATCTTGAGATTCTAGGAGACTTATAGGTCATGGAGGGAGGTCACCTTATGGAAGAGATAGAGGGAGAGATATGGGTGATTGAGATGGAGGTAGAGGTGGTGGTGGTTGAGGAGAGGGTAGTAGGTTGGGTGTTGTGGGTGATAGTGGTAGTGTATTGAGAATGAGATTTCACCATCCATTCGCTCTGAGTGATTAGGGTAGGACAGGTCCATCCGTATAGGTTACTATTCCTCCTCATCAAGGACTAAAAATGATGTTGGGGTAGAATTATATATAGGCACATGGTCCCAGTGGATAGGTTGCTTTAGTAGTGCCAGCTAGACAGGTTCCAGCATAGAGAGATACAGGTTATGTAGCCACCATTTCTAGATTACAACATGAGACAATGAAGTTGAGGACCCAGATAGAAGTATTGCAGGTACAATTGGGTGACAGAGATAGTGCCTTAGATCAATCACAAAGAGATGCATCATCACAGCATAGTAGGAAATTATATTATTAGGCAACATACTATGTGACTATTCTAAATCCCACTGCTAGAGTACCTCCTTATTTATAGGCAACTACACCATCACAAGGTGTAGTTCTGGCATCGACCATATCAAATGCACCTCTTCCTAATAGATGAGGTCTAGATGTAGGAAGTCAGGCCTTATAAACCATATTGTATCTCCTTTTTGATGTTCTCGAGAGCCACAATGTATCTTGATGTATAGATGTCTGATGCATGATATACAGATAATGTACTTTATTGACATGTGATGACTGATATATCCACTATTTTAATCTCAATATACCTTTATACATTGACATTTACATGCTTATGATATATGAGATGTAGTTCTATCTGAGGCATACGTGATGATTTTTTGATGATTTGTATATGTATTATCTTGGTTCTTATGTTCATGATTTTTTATGTCATGTATGGTATGGATGAAAATAAACATGTGTTGTATGAATTTACTTTTATACGATTGTGAGATGTCTTATATTGATGCATTTATATTTATCCTTTATGAAATGTTGTGAAATCATAATGACATGCAATGAAAACTTTAGATCTTTTTGTTTCTTTTCTATGCAATGCAAAACGTTGACAATATATATGATGCATATGGTTTTGTTTTGGTTTTTATGATGCACATACTTGATACTATGCATATGAAATGAAATTTTTTATGTTATGAGATATAATTATGCAAATGGATGTAATGCACCATGGATGAAATTGATAGGTAGATCATACATGCTATGGGATTATGATGCAATGTTTTTGATTAAGTAAAACAAGTTTTACAAGGTTCCTGAAACCCAAAACATAGAAAAAGAATGGAAAGTATGCCCAAAAAAGCAAAACAGAGTCTAAAAATGAAATAGGCCACCACAGGGCCACAGAAAAACAAAACTAAACTATTGAAGAAGAAAAAATAGCATGGGGATAGCGCAAAGAAATAGGGAACATAATTAGGAGATGTCCTCCATCAGAAAAGTCACCTTGGACTGAAGGACCTCCATCTTAGTAGAAGAATCCTTAATATTCTAGAGGTGTGTCAGTGTATCAATCTCCTTCTTCTTTGCACTAGCCCTTGCCCTTTTACCAAGTCACACTTTAGTCTTCTACTCTTTTTCCACACCTATATTAGCCACATCAGTCCCTTCAGGATTCTCTTCCATTTTTTCAATGAGAATCTTAGTATGCTCATTAGAGCCTTTTAGTATGTCGAAGCTCTGATCATCTATGCTTTTAAGGTTTGTCTCAAACCTCAGCATCTTATCCTCCATTTTTTTGACCCTCGTACTCAGATTTGTCTAATCTTCAACATTGCTGTCAACCTTGGTATTGTTAGTCCCTTTTTCTCTGCTCTTGAGCTCCCCCACTTCATGGAATAACCATTTAATGGACCTTTAATTGTCCAACATGTTGTTCCTATCATTATTGAGGAGATCCAGCTCAAATTCCCTCAAGTTATAACTAAGAACAACAATAGCGAGGTCAATCAGCTCCTCCACCTTAATCCTGCCATCCTTACCTTCGATAACTTTGGGATTAATTACTTCCTTGGTTATCCCCATTTTGGCAGTTTTAACATCAAAATTATGCCAAACTGTCTTCCTCCCCTGTGCAGACATGTAGCAACAATAATTACTATCCTGCCCTTTTTCTTTCATCGTGATGTGGGGATCAGAGAGTTGGGGAGATGAAATATCCTGATTAGTGCCATAATTTTCATCCTGGAGCTTCTCCTTCTCTTTGTGGCTAGAGACAGGGGATTTTCTGTGAGTTTGGTCCTTAGGAGTCTTCCAGCTAGTGCTATCATCCCTATTCTTGCTCTTTTTGTTTTGGTACTTCACAATGACAGTCTGACTTCTCTTTTTTGCCATTACCACTGGATATCTCTTCTTCACCATCGATATTCATCCCTTCCTCATTTTCATTATACTCCTCTTCAGAGGATATCAAAGTGGTAGCATGATTTTTGGAAGGGGTCGTCATTTTTTTTTTCTTTTTTTATGGTATGAATACTGGAAATACACTTATTAGAAGAGGAACCTAGATTAATCTTTTTAATGTCATAATCTTCTTGACCCTTAGACTGCATACCCTCACTATCTTCAGTCTTTGAAAGAACATAATTAGAGCCAGAGAAATTAATTCTCTCCTCTTTCTTAGTGACCTTCCCCATAATTTGGGCTTTAAAATACTCATAAATAAGATGTAAAATCCCCTCATGTAGAGAAGGGTTTGCAATAGCTTTATCCCTAAACCCATTGATATTTTCATTAATGGAAGCATATAAGTAGAACAAGATAGAAACCTGCATACCATGATGAAAGTGGTTCATGAAGATGGAGTGATAGGTTCCGATCCTATCAAACATGATATTCAGCATGACATAATAGATGATGGCCCTCAGGAGGAATCTCCATAGATTTTTGAACCCTTCAAGAAGATAATAGGTCCCAACTTTGATGAGAGCTTTCTTCTCTTCCTCATTCCTCACGAATTCAATTATCACAGAGTACAAAATTTTACGGTCCTTGTAAAACTTTTTCCTACAATGGGGATTATAGTAACCATGGAAATAACCTCCTCAGTGACCATATATTTTCTCCCCTCTATCACCACACTACCCTCATCCCATATTTTCACGAACATTTTGGTCACCGACGACTTCCCTCGATGAATCCTTTCAATGAAAGTGGAAATTCCGCCTTGGTGAAGGTAATTCTAGACCTTAGTCTATCTCCTCCATTTCTCACAGTCATTGGAGGGCTCCCTTCTATGTCTTTTTCCACCCCTTGCATGAAAAAAGCCGTGTATTGCCAAGTTGATATCACATCTTAACATAAAAATTCTTACAGAGATATTCTAGATTTTTCTTCTTTTGTGCCTTAAAAGGTAAGTTTTAACTTTATGAATGAGCACCTAGAAAGTGTGTGAATGTGACTTGGAAGCATTACCTTTCCTACTGATCCCATACTTTCTATTTATGGGAAGCCATTGCAAAGTGCAACATTAAATATCATGATTAATGATATTAAATCCCTCCTTTCCCTAGATTCTATCGTATTCGACTAAATCCTTCACCTCTCATGGGAGATCTTTGTCATTAATCCATCTAATCTGATTGTCACTCTTTAGCACCAAGTTGGAAAACCATTCAGCAACCTAGTTGGCTTCCTTGTACACGTGGGATATATGCACCTTGTCAAAAGTGTTCAAAAGGTTGTGGGTTTCTTCTATCATGTTCGCAATAGTCCATGATGGTGGGTGTAACTTTTTGAGGCAATTTATAATGTTTCTAGAGTCACCTTCTAGCCAAAGGTTTTTGATTGCCAAATTATGGGCTAATTTGGTGACTTGGAGGGTCGCATTGGCTCCGCATAGTGATTTTTTTGTGTACCAAGTGGGAGGATTACCGCAACGGTTCCCTTCCCAAAGAAATTTTGAATCACACCACCACTTCCCACATTTTCTGGGTTACCCTTGGCAGCACCATCAAATTTGGCTTTAAACTAGCCTTCCAAGGGGTAGCTCTAGGTGCAGTTTTGTTGTTTATCATTGATCTTCTTAGGATCAGAAGAGTTTTCTTTTCTTGCAAAAGGGTTAGTACCTCTAAAGGAAACATAGTTTTCCAATAAAGCATGATGTATCTTCTGAAAAATGTTTTGGGAGGAGCACTACAGTACCTGAAGATACAGTTGTTATGCTCTTTCTGAATTCCCCAACACAGGTGAGGGAGAGCCCGGGTCCAAATTTTATGAAGAGTGGTTTTCTTGAAAGGTTTGGTCCAGTGGGAGAAGAGGTCTTGAAAAGAGGAAGGAAAGAACCATTGCAACCCAAAAAATGATAGGATGTCCTACCAGACCGAACTAACATAGGAGCAGTGAAGGAAAAGGTGGTCCACATATTCAGTTTGACACTTGCAAAGCACAGACCTATTTGGGATCAGGAGGCATCTCTTTGAAAGGTTATCAATTGTAAGAATACGATTCTGAAGAAAAATCCAGAAGAAAACATTAATTTTGGGAATAAGGCCAGGGAACCAGGCATTAGCCCAAAAAGGTTTGGCTTCCTATTTCATCTGGTAAGAATAGGCTGAAGTAACTGTGGAGGTACCTTTTGGGGATCCTTCCCAAATCAAGACATCCTGATTAGCGAAAAAGAGATAGCATTCAGAGCATTAGTAAGGGGAGACAAATCCTAGGAGATAGAGAGCAAGTCCACCCATGTATTTCCCACTTTATAGTTACAGACCCTGGAGTGAAATTTTTGGTTACACTCATCTCTCCATATTTTAAAGGGCTCATAGTCCTTCAAGGGACCAAACTATAGCCAATTGTCATTCTATAAATTAATAGTTTGGCCATTACCAATTTTCCATCTAGCTTTAGATTTGGCTAAGTCTTTAGCATTAAGGAAGCCATTCAAAATAAAAGATCCTTTCAGGATTTCATCACAATCAAAGAAATAACTCAAAGAGTCATTAGAAAGATACTTATCTTCAAAGAAGTCTGTCCATTCCCCCTTTCCATGGAATATGCACCATATTTGTTTCACTTGGAGGGCTTTGTTGAAAGGTCTGATTCTCCTGATACCAAGACCTCCAGCGCTTTTAGGGAGGCAAAATTTTTCTGAAGCAATAAGAGGAAATCTCTTATGTTCATCCGCCCCTGACCAGATAAATCTTGTTTGATTTTTTCCATTTCTTTCACAAATTTAGCATGAATAAAAAAGAGGCTTAAGGTATAGGTAGGCAGGTTTTGAAGATTAGATTTAACCAACTAATTTTTTCTTGCTTGACTGAGAGTGATCCTATTTCAACCAATCAACTTTCTGTTGAATCTATCTATATGTTTGTTCCAAAATTCTTCAGGGGGCTTCACATCGAGACAAAGAACCAAGTAATTAGAGGGGAGGGACCCAATCCCGCATCTAAAGATATTTGCAATCCTCCCTTGTCTAACCTTAGGGGTATTGATAGAGAAAAGATAATTCTTATTCAAGTTGATTGTTTGCCTTGTGGCTCTAGTATAGGAGTCCAGAAGATTTTTAACAGCTCTGACTTCTCTGACCGAAGCCTTCCCTCCTAAAATTGTATCATCATTGAATTGCTAGTGAGAGAAAATAGTGTTTCCTAAGGATGGTCTATTGCCTTTTAGCTCCCCAATTCTCCTTCTAGTTTTAATCAATCTCTCAAGAAACTCAGCCAAAATAATCAAGAGAATGGGAGACAGGGGATCTAATTGTGTTAAACCCCTAAAATCTTTGAAGAAAGCAGAGGGGGACCTATTAACTAGCAGTGCCAATGAGGGAGAAGAGATAAGTTGATAGATGATCTTACAAGTGTTACTATTAAAGAAAAAATATCCAAGCACCTTCATTAGAAAAGACCAGTCAACCCGGTCATAGGCCTTGGATAGGTCCATATTGAGAAGGAATCCTTCCCTCTTACCTACCTGTAAGGAATGGATCACTTCATGCACTGCCATAATGGAATCAAGAATCTATCTACCCAGAACAAATCCTGATTGCTATTGATAAATGATAGTGGGGAGCACTTTGAGAATTATGATGGTAATGACTTTGGAGATTATCTTGTAGAATGAGTTGCATAAGCTTATGGGTCTGAAGAGCTCCAAATAATTTTCCCTAGTGACTTTAGGGATGAGAACTAGGAAAGTGGAATTGAGCTCCTTTAGAAGGGTTTTGGATCCATATAATTCTTGCACCACTTTTACCACATCATATTTGACTATGTCCTAGAATCTATGGAAGAAAAACATAGGGAAACCATCCGGGCCCGGGGCCTTGTCTCTAGGAAGAGAATCCAGGGCATTTTTAACTTCTTCCAAATTAGAAATAGAACTCAGGACTTTGTTATGAATTTTTGAGATGATTTGGGGAATTTTTCTCAAAAGGTCCTCTTGGTCCTCCTTAGAGAGGTCTTGGTCTTTTGATAGAAGGGAAGAGAAAATTCAATAATAGTTGTTGAAATGTCTTTGTCATCCTGCAAGATTTGGTTCCCCCTTTTGATACTACTGATCCTATTGGCAGCCCTATGTTTCATAGTGGACAAGTGGAAGAACCAAGTATTTTGGTCCCCCTCCTTCATCCATATAGATCTAGATCTCTGTTCCAGTACATCGCCTCCTTCCCTATCACATTATGGTACTCTGAAAGAAACATTTTTTCTTGATGCAAGTTTTCCTCATCATACCCATCTCTTTGGATTTCCTCTTGGACTTGAAAGAGATCTGATATGGCCTTCTCTTTAGAGGAGAAGATATCTCCAAACTCACTCTTATTCCAAGGCTTAATGTTTATCTTCATGTTTCTAAGTTTTTAAGCCACTTTGAACATAGCTGAGCCTTTAACATCAATATTGCACCATTCTAAAATCTTGTTATTAAGATTGGGATGAGTCATCCATATCTTTTTAAACCTGAAGGGGAAATTTATTTTCTTAATAATTACATCCAAAGAGCAAGGGGGGAATGATCAGACCCAATCCGCACCAGGGTAGATAAATTACTATTATGAGAGTTCATCCAGTCAACAATGATCAAATCCTTATCTAGCTAGACTTGGATACACTCTTTCCCAATTCTCTTATTACTCTAGGTAAAGCTTGCACCTTGAAGGTCTGCATCTAAGAGGGCTTGATCATAAATGAAGTCCATAAGCTCTTGCCTGCTTTCCAAATCAGGGTTGATACCTCCCTATTTTCCCCCTCTTTGAGGGGAGTATTAAAATCCCCCATAATAATACCTTTAGAAAGATGTAACATGGAAGCTATGCTTCTTAATTTATCCCAATAGGATCTTCTCCATTTTTTAGAATTAGGAGCGTAGATATTCATAATGTACCAACTTTCATTATCCTTTATATTAGTAAAATTCAAAATTAACATATTACCTTTTTCATGTATGACTTTGACCTTCAGGTGAGAAGACTTCCACAGAGTCATCAAGCCTCCAAAGGCTCCATCCAAACTGGTGGCTTCCATATCCATGGTTCTACATAATTTTATGCACTCTAGTTTTACTTCATCTTAGTTTCCTAGATTAATATTATATCTGGTCTATGATGCCTTATCATATTTTGTATTACATCCTGCTTATGTGGACCATTAAGTCCATGAATATTCCAAGAGATTAGCTTCATTTCTTACTTGATGTGCATGAATCATAGATAGTCTTTTGGGCTCCATCCGCTATATTCTTGCAGGTTTCTTCCTACTGAATCTGGCTCTATTTTTTTTCCCTAGAGTTTTTGATTTGACACCCATGTCTAATTTGATCTTGCTCCTAGTTTCTGCTAGGGAGACCAAGTAGGGTTCCCTATTATTCTTTTTCTTCTTAAAACTGGTCCATTCTCCCTCCGTCCCTTCTTTGTATTTGGAAAAGATTTCTTCCATTCTTGTGAGCTGCCCCAGATTAATTGATTTTAGTAGTGCTTCCATTTTGAATACATTTTCCAGTTGTTCCTTCTCTATACTAGGGTATGATTCATGGCCAGACTCACCCATTGGAATGTTTTGTGTGGGAAAAAAAACTCCAAACTCGAAGGAAGGTTCAGGGGATCCCGACACTACTAAGAAGTTGTCCAAATCACATTGGGTGGGGCTTGAGTCAATCCCTTCTGAAATGTTATGCTCTTCCATGGCACTATCCATTCCTGAGGGTACCTGTATATTGTTACCTTCCAGAGCCTTTCCAGACTCTGCTGAGGGATGAAACTCCACATTCTCTAAGGAAATATCATTCTGATGTAAGGGGTACACCATTTTATCTTTATTTTTGGTATCTACTATTTCCTCTCGATTCTTTTGTGTTTCATGGATAACCATTGTTGAATCCTTTTTCTTCCAAACTTGGTTGTTGTTTGTTGCGGCCCCTACTTGAAATATCTGGTTTTTTTTCCAAAGTTGGGGCTTCAGGTTTTTGGTCCTTTATATTTCCTATTGTCCTTTGAGCATTCCTGTCTTTTTCCTTTAGTAAAACAGGTCATTTTATGTCCATATGTCCATCTTTCTTATAGTGAAAGCAAGCAAAGGGGACACTTTCATAGTCTAGTTTCTGTAGTATTTTTCCCAATTTGGAATGAATCTCTATGACCTCTGGGATGTCTTTCCTCTCTTCCACCCCTATGCATAATCTGGCATATGTTAGACACCTTCTATCCACCATCACTGGGTTAATCGATAGAAGCTCTCCAAAGGATTTGGCTATTCTAGGGAGGACATCTTCATACCAATATTCCAGAGGGAGTTCTGGAAGCCTAAGCCAAACAAGGGCTTGGATATAGAATGAATCATTAAGGTCTAGATTAGGAGACCATTTCTGTAGGGATAGCGTGGATTTCCCTATTTCCCATGCGCCAGCACATAAGATCTTGGCATAGTCCTCCTGGAAAGAGAAATCAAAAGTTAGAAATCCCTTTCCCATAGCCTTGATTTCAACTTGGCCTATTAGGTTCCATTTTTTCTTTGCGAAAGTTTTTGACTATGTCAATATTAGGCCTTGACCCAGAAAATTTTTGAACTAGAGTAAGAGACATGGTTGCAATATTATGGTCAACAAGTTTGTCAGGTTGAGAAATAGCGTACTTACTCTTTACCTTTTCAAATAGGTCTTTTATATCAGGGAAAAGAGACTTTCCCATGGGCTTTATCCCAAATAGAGTTAACCAAGGATGGCGTCATGCAGAATCTTCCTTGTCACAAGAAGGAGCCTCAGAAAATGTATCTAGAGAGCTTGTTTTCCCTGTTGTCTCCACTTCCACTTTACCTGGATCTTTTTGTCTATAACATGGGACCCCATCCTTTTTTGTTGTTTCTTCATTATCCTGGTCTACCAAAGGGCCACCTTCATGAGCTCCTGGAGTAGCATCTGACATCAACAAAGCTAGTTTCCCGCTTGTACTCAAAAATCAAATTTCCTACCGCTCCTGTTCCCATCATCAAAGACTCTTTTTTATAAGATTATGATGCATTGTTACTGATGTGTGATGTAGGTATATTTTTGTATGTTAGTATGATGAAATACTCGATCATGATTAGAGATATGTCATGATGTCACCATAGTATATTGAAGTTTTGATATTGATGTCATATCCTTTATATTTTCTGTCACAAAGGTAGGCATGATTATTTGATTCAAGGAAAAGGAATGCAACAATAAATGAATGAAATATTTTATGAAAATTTCACGAGTGTCTAATCTTTAGTTAGCATTTCATCATTGAGAATTTTGCAATGTAGAAGTAGATATGACCACCAATGGTACACAGTTAACCATGATGATATTAATATATCTTTCTTTGTTTTTTTAACCAAGTACAACCACCAGTAGTACTCATGTGACCATGATGATATGAATACTAATTGCATCAAATTTTGATATTGCAATTTGATACAAACATCAAGATATATATAATCATGATGACCTAACTAGTAGTTGTGTAAACAGACAAGGAATAATCTTTCCAACCTCCATCTAGGGCACAAATATTTGAAGTCAAGGTATGTGTGGAATACCACAAGTGTGGAGGCTCTTATCACACACACCTAGATTATTTGACCTTTGACTTCATAAAAATATCCCACAAGCAGTAGGCAAAGATAGTATCATATTCCTTCCTTGTCCTTCTAGGTATTTCACATCGTAGAAGTCCTCAGGAAATATGATAGTAAGAAATCAATGATTCTTCAACAAAAAAATAATGAACTCCCTCCTCCATCTAGTATAGATATTTGATGGTGTCTCAGAGTTTGAATAATATTCATTATAATCCTTATTGGATACAAAAAGATTTTTCATCATAGACATTAAAAAATGTCTGTCTAGTTGACATTATTGGGATACATCCTACAAGAAGAAACCAAAGAAAACATCATGCCCCATGTCATTTCTCCTCTAGTACAAAGACATTATAGAATCACTCGGGAGACATAATAAGAAAAAATTGAGTCAACAATCAACAAATAAAGAAAAAACATCATGTCTTCATCATTATTTCTCTAGTATTATTGACATCATTGAGTTACTCCAAAGACACACACATAAAAATCAAGGACAAGAATATCCATTGATAGATTGTTTTGAAAAATATCTTTGGTTCTTGGGTGGTGTTGAGAAACATAATTATTTTGATGTTGAAATAATGATTGAGCACATTGCTTGATATGTCTGATTATGATTTTGACTAGTGACAAGATGAAATTAACTCAATAAAGGTAGTAAGACACCTAATCAGTGATGTTGAACCAATACCATTATTGAGGTGGTATTGATCAAACACCATTGTGTAATGGTGGTGTTGATGAAACATTGTGTAAGTAATTTTCCCACAGTGATGATTAACTGACCCGAGGATAAGACATGATAATAATCCAAGCCATGGTTTTCAAGATGCAAGGCCAATTGATATGTACCATGATGCAAAATCATTGGCAAATATGTGCAAGAGACAAGGCTGATGCATTCAAGATGGTCAAAGTGATGTATTGATAGATGGATCAACTGATTACAAGCAGTGCATGGTTGCCATGTTTTCACCACTTGTAAATTATTGCTATTTTTTCTATAAAGACACTTGTTTACTAGGTTTTCACCAAGGAACTTTTCTTGTTTTTTTATTTTTATTTTTTGTACTTATTTATTTTTTCTTAGTATCAAGGTACTTGTTTGGCAGGTTTTTCACCAAGAATACACCTTTTTAGGACTCTTTCTAATGTTTTTTCTTTTCTTCAAGATCATTCTTTGCTTGTTTTGATTTTTTGTAGGAGCTTTTTCTTTTGTTTTATTTTTTTCTTAGGATCAATATATGTTGTACAAACCCTAAATTGAGTATGTTAAGTACAAAGTTTCTTCAAGTATATTGTGTTGATTCGATCTAGAAGTAGATCTCCTTCTAGTATTTAGAGCTGATATACTCTAGAGCCAAATGTTGTTGTGATGATGAAGGGTCCCAACCAATTGGGTTCAAATTTTCCCTTTTTTTCTCGGTGTTGTTGGTTTTTAGGGTTTTCTCTCAATACAAGATCTCCAATCTAAAATTCTTGATGACATAATTTCTTGTTGTAACCTTTAGACGTCATCTTCTGATAGAATATTAGGTGATCAAACACATGTTGTCTATGCTCATCCAATAGTTCTAGCTCTTTAATTATTGATATTCGGTACTCTTCAACTGTTACTCTTAGAGAGGAAATTTCTACTTCAATAGGTAAGACTACTTCTGATCCATAGGCAGGAGAAAAGGGTATTGGCCCTATTGGCATTTCCATGATAGTCCTATAGGCCCATAGTGTAGGATTCAACTATAGATTCCAATCATTTCTTAATTTGTTAACCATTTTGTGCAATATTTTCAAGATTGATTTGTTTCAAGCTTCATCTTTTCCATTCCATTACAGGTAGTATATCAAGGAACAATATTGTTTGATTCTAAATTTCTCACATAGTTCATCTATATCCTTATTTTAAAATTCCTCTCCATTATCTGTCACAATTGAAGAGGGGATTCCATACCTAAAGATGATGTAGTTAAGGATGAACACAGACACTTGTTTTATTTTCTCCTTCATCAAAGGATTGAATTAAACCCACTTTGTAAAGTACTATATGGTTGTGATGATAAAATTGTGTCTGATGGATGATGAAGGATATTTTTGACCAATGAGATCAAAGGCCTTTTGTTGAAATAAACTTGTTTCCTTTACAAATGTTAAAATAAGATACACTCTAAGAGAATGGAACTTTGTGGAAGACTTCATGGCTAAGTAGGGGCTGAGTGTCCAGGAATAGACAAATGTAACTTTTTAAGGGAGTCCACAAGGATTAAAAGTGATCTTAGCCAATGAAAGAAGTTAAGCTTAAGATGAAATCTAGAGCTTGACATGTCATGAAGTTGGTTATGTTATTGATACATATGCAATGTTGTCTCCTTTATTGTAATAGCGGTAGATAACAATGTTTAAGAATTCAAAGGATCACTGTTATTCTAACCTAAAGAGTATTCAAATGTTTAAACGGGAAGGAAGTAATAGTCATGTGATTTGATGTATTACCTTGACAAATGAAGGAGTCTTAGGATGGGTTTAAGTCACCAAAGTCAGAGTTTTCTCTCTAAAAACTTTACCTTTTTATCTAGGAATATGGATTTGGCTAGATTTGAGGGTAATTTAGGAGAGATGACCTAGATAATACTATAAATTGGCATAATTATTTTTTCAAGTGGATTTTTAACATGATGTGGTGATTTAATGTTTGAGATATACAAAAGGATTACTTCTATCACCACTTGCATAATGCATTAATTAATATGATCTGGGGGATGATAAATCACATGGATTTTAATTAATCAGTTTGTGATGAAGTTCTTTTCATATCTAAATGTGATCTCATAGAGGTGAGGCCGAATTTCAATATCATTATTAATGACATTTACAAAAGTAAGTTTTTGGCCAAAGCTTACAATTTCACCTTCATGAATCTTCTCTTCCAACTTAGTAAGTGTCGGGAAAAGAATTTTCTAGTGTATAGTGGTTTCCAAGAGATAACGCCTATTGGTATGATGCAAACTTCTACCTAGAACAAAATCAAAGAAGTGAGGGTTATGGGTGGCTTATTAAATAAAGTTGAACCATGAGACTGCAAAGAGTTGATCCAAAATGGGGAGTTGTGGGATGAGTTTCAGAAGACGGGGTTTATCAATTACATTCAGGTCATGAGAGGGTTTAACAACACTTTGTCAATGAAATTTTTAAATTCATGGCACAAGGTAAAGTGTCTATTGTCAGTGTGAAATTCTCTGTTATGCCTGAAATTATTTTGGAGGCTACGGGTGTAGATTTTAGCGGTGAACACGTTGAAAGGAAAAGTTCAGGAGACTACAAGAAATACCTTAAAATTTTCCTTGGGAAAGGTGAAATGTTGGTTACATGGTTCTCTCTCATAACACGTATGAAAGGTCTTTTCTCCTGACCCCTTATGATCTAGTTTTCTTATTTGTAATGAATTAGTTTACTCTTGAGGGAAGATTCACTATTTTTCATTGGTATCATTTACCTATTTTAAAACATACCCGCCACAGGGAGAAAATTATTGTGTTTCTTTTTTTTCTATTTTCCTCTTTGTACAATAGTATTGATAAAGGAGACTCTCCTTTGTTACATCAAGGGTTAATGTATGTCCTTTACTAGCATGTTTTTGGCCATTCTCCTTCAACTGGTCATTTTCTTACTTACCCTTAGCCTGAAAAATTCACTATAGAAATTGACTTAATTTGATATCTGCTAGAGTTATTATGATGGCCAACAAAATGGTGAAAGAGAATATATAGTTCAATCCATGTGAAGTTCTTGCACAAAAATTTCTGGAGAATGTGAAGTAGATCAAGCAAGATAAGTCAAAGGCATTCAGGTTTGGGTCTTTATTGATTCATATTTATATTCACATTGTACATTGATTTCTTGGAATGCACCCTAGAGCTTGGAAAGATAGTGAACCTAATAGAATTCAGATCACAAATTTTTATAGGAGATAGAATAGTACTTGGGTAGATAGAGAGCTATTTGCTATGTTTAAAATTTTGTAGAGACAAATGAAGGATAGAGTTAGAATTCTTGAAGCTATTACTATGCCTACACTACCCAAGAGGACATCATAGGTTGAGAAAACAAAAGAGATACCTATGTGAAAAATAATTTCCCCCCAAAAGAGTTCACCACCAAAAAATAGATTACGGAAGTAGAAGAGGAGAATGTAGAGGAAAAGAAAGTGGAAGAGAAGGAAACATAGGTAAGAAAACTTTGGAAACCAGATCTAAAGATGCTAGTGAAGAGAATCACAGATCAAGAAAAGTTCAATCAGTTGCCTTAATATTATGAGAGGTATGATGAGAAATATAGGAATCTTTCATTCAACAAGAATCTACTTGAAATAGAAGGTGGTATTCATAAAGAATTATATAAAGTGTTGTAGAAAAAATTCACCCCCCTATGAGTATTACTTAATCCTAAGAATATGAAACAATTAGCACTAATAGAGGATGAGTAGATAAGGAGAAAAGTTATATATGATATTCTAGTTGTTGTATCATATCATGAACATGAGAGGATATTAAAAGAAATAAAAACCCTATTGAGAATTAAAGCAATACTTATAAAGATAATGGGAAGGAAATATGATGAGGTCATAGAGGACACACATAAAGCTATTGATAAAGTTCTTGTTGAAGTTGAGCCTGAAAAATCCTTCACCTCTTAAGCGTAAGGCTACTAAGCCTAAAACTATTATGAGAGGAGAGTCATCCAAGGTCGTAGAAGTAAATCCTGACACATCTAAGGATGTAGAAGATAATATTCAATTTTTCAACATAGTAAAGCAACCAAACTTCTTTGTTGTTGGTGTGCCTATGTCTTTGGATACTTCGTAGGGTGCAAGTGACCCTTTTCAAGGAAATTGAGATATTGTTACTGGTATTAATGGAAGCGGTGAACTAAATGGAATATAAAAGTAAGTTGAAACTAAGATAGAACATAAAGAGAGTTCACTTGAGGTAGTAAAGAAATAATAAATTAAAGTTCAAGTTAAGAAAGAAACACATGTATCTATTTCTTCAAATTTATTCTCTGCAAGTAGTGACAAACCTATGAGCATAAATGTAGATGGTATGGGTGAAGATGAATTAATGAAGTTATCATACATGGATTTTTCTAAGGCTAAGCAGAGATCTGAACATAAATCATAGAGAAAGTCCAAGGTACTGGAAAGAACAGTTGATAGTATCAACAAACTCCTACCCCTACCTTTAACTTTTCAAGGAAAGGATACAGTGGACAACTTGAACAAAATGCTTGATGACTATGATGTTCATGTTGGCTCTTTGGAGAAGGTCACATCAGTTAGAGCTGGACAAGAGTAAATGGAGAAGAAGCTGGCAGAATTATGTACGCCAATCAATTGGGATTTGGGTATACTAGAAAATATTATCACTAAAGCAAATCCTGTATATCTCATGGGAGAAAGTTATACAAATATTGTATAAATCCCCTAAATTATCTAAATAATATTGAAGACATCATTTTTAATGATAGAAATACTTTGGACACATTAGTAAATAGTTGTGAGTCCTCCTCACAAACTATTGCAGTGTTGGCTATGGAAGTGTCTAGGTTGTTAGACAAAATGAGTGTGCATGAGATAAAGAAAAGGAGAGTGTTGGGAATATTTGGTGTGTTTAGAAGTCTAATCACTCCTAAACTATCAATTCTGGAAAAACATCTTTCAGATATGGAGAAAGCGAAGAAATCTCTTATTGAAGACATGCCTACAACATTGAAGGTCACAAAAATATCATCTTTTTCTTTGAATGGATTAATTCATGTTGCTCATATCTTAGTAAAGACATGGAATGCAGAGGTGAAGATCTTGGAAACCTCTTTCCAAGATGTACTTCACATGGTATGAGTTTTAATAAGCAGTTGTGCAATTTTGATTTGTATATAGATACTATTTATAGTATACCTTTGCCATTGATGTCAAAGGGGGAGTAATGTAGGAAAAATATGCACTTAGTCATTTTTCACTAAGTGTTGCATCAATGAAAAATAGGGACATTGTTTCCAAGTGGCCTTATCAACATTGTTTATAGGTTGTCATTTATGGAAACACTACTCATTGGCATGGTCACTTGGAGTACAACACAACCTTGGATAATCAGTTTTGTAAAAATGACTAAGTCTAGAATACAATTTGCAGGGTACAGTGACACAGTTTTGGTTAGCAAGCACAATATATGGAGACCTAAGTCATGCGAGCTTAGAGGGAGAAATTTTGGGATATAGTAGACCTCCACTTATGGTCGCTTGTATTTTGGAGTTGACCGCTGATAGTTGCAACATGTTGAAGATAGGCGAAGACAATACAATAGCGATATAGGGAAGTTGAATGGTCATGATGTTTAAGAGAGTAATTTGAGGAATCCAGAAGTCCTACTTTGGATTTGGATTGAGTCCTACCCTAATTTTGTTGGAGTATGATCGCCGATTATGGATTTGATAATTTGTTAAGTGTTGGACACGTTTTGTGATGTTCTTGGGAGTTGACTGGAAGAAGTTTTTTGAGATCGAATATATAAGTAGAGTTGTTAAATATGATGTGAAGATGTATGTATAATACATTGGTGCATTGTGATGTTAGGTTTGGACACAAGTTGATGTCAGCTATAATTGGGACTACTTGAGCATAGGCAGATGCTTGTATTCTTCATTTTGATAAATCATTGTAATAGAGTAATATTTCTTTGTAAGAGCATTGTTCTCATTGTACACCGCTAACAGGGTTTCTATCCTTCAATAGAGATATGTACTAAATGTAATATTCAGCTCCTAATAGGGCTAGGTTTCCTAACAGGGACACTATACTCTTAGTGTATTATTTGTGGGTATCATCCCCACCAAGGTTTTCCCTTGGCTAGGGTTTCCTCAA
The DNA here is from genome assembly GCA_018584345.1 of Thuja plicata. NCBI lineage: Eukaryota > Viridiplantae > Streptophyta > Pinopsida > Cupressales > Cupressaceae > Thuja > Thuja plicata. The sequence continues at coordinate 424,686 of MU223109.1, read as the reverse complement.
GAACAAATCATGGTGTTATGAGTTGTTTACTTTATGTGCATGTTCTACTTATTTAAGTAATTACATGGTTGAGTTTAAATTGGTTAAATAAGTTTATAAAGTGTTATAATACTGATTCACCCCCTCTCTGTCTTACTTAATCCTTACATATATTTGATTTGAGGACGTACAAATTAAAAGAAAATAGTAGATTACTTGATAAAACTTCATAATAGAAAAACTAAAATCAGCAAAGAACTAATGGACATTTAAAAATTAGTATCTTGATACCCTAAAATTTGAATCACTAGATATTTGATTTGAGGAGGAACAAATTAAAAGAAAATAGTAGATTACATTATCAAAATCTACAATAGAAAAACTATGATTGGCAAAGAAATGGAAAACATTTAGAACTTAGAAACTTAGGTGAGTTGGTTGTCTCTCTTAAACTAATTATGTTATTTTCAATGGTATGTTCTGGACTAGCTAGACTTGTAAGTGTCATTAAAAAATTCCGTTTCATTGCAAACACTACTATATTGAAACATGACCAATGCTCTTTGAGTTTCATTACTCGTATTTTGTTGTTGCACTCTAGGCATCCAATTACACATTCCAATACTGTTATTGATACATAAAATATATGTAAGATTGCAAAATAAATGACCGCTTAATTTTTATAATTCTCTAAATAGAAGTAGATTAAAATTACGTCGCTTATTTACATTATATTGCTATCTAATCCACCCAACATAAGTTCACCGTCATTGTTGTTAGTTGGTGGAAACGATGCCTTCTTACTAATGACAGTTGTTTCATACATGACTAATTTCTCCTAGAAAAATGCAGAAATGTAGATACAAGAGGAGCTCACTCCAACAAAAAGAAGTTAAGCGTATTAGGGTCTTTAAAAGAAATGTTTGTGAAATGTGGTAGGACAGCAGACTATACAAAACTTGGAACAATTCCAATTTCTCCTTTCTTCACTCAAAGAAGTTTGGTCATAATTTAGGGAATTAATTCAGGTTCTTAAGCAGACAAGGCGATATTTTTCAATTTCATGACATTCAAAGAAACAATAGAACGACTGCAAATTTTCAATGATAATTTTAACAAGTGGTTGGACTCTTGTGAATTAGTAGTACGAAAGGTAATGAACGACGAGAATGCCTCGCAAAAGTTTGTGATGGCTTTCACCCTCACGCTCTACTTTTTTTCTTTGGGTTGGAGATAGAATAAGTTGGCAATCAATTTCCACGCCAAATGGAAAGAAGCTTTTGAATGTAGATGTTTATCCTTTCATCATTTCGAGTGGCCAACAATGTCGTGTGGTCCTCATCATTTACACCCAAACTATTAAACGCTTTCTGCAAATTCAAAGGTGCGCACATAAAATGTATCCAATGGGTTTTCTCACCATCAGCTTTTCAAGCAACCACGAATGTTGCGTGACCACTATCATTTGCAACCAAAGTAAGTGCTGTCTCCAAATCCCAACAAGTGTACCCGAAAAAAAAAATGCATCCTATGAGAAAAGGGGAGGCAAGGAAACCGACCTTGAACTTGTAACAAATTAGATACCATTCGAAGACCACAGAAGCTGTGTTGCAATCAACGATTTCCCAAACTCTTCTATCCATTCCACATATGAATGATTGAGATGTGCACAATGGTTGGGCATCTGCAGATATGCAACAAGAGTATGAATTGAATAAAATATCTATCTCAGAGACGCCACGTGGACGTGCCAAAAATCTGATCAAATAGAGAGCTGTTCTCCCACTTCACTCTTCCATCGTCATCTCTAAAGCAAAAGACGTGACTAAATGATGCTCTTTTTCTCACTTCAAATATTTTTAATGTTTCCTAAGCATTTAAATATTCAAAAATTTTCCACAGCACACAGACAAGAGTATACTGCAGTTAGATGCAAATAAAAACCACAGGCTGCTTAAAATTGATTCCAAACGGGGCGTGCAAGCAACTAAGTGAATACGACATCCACAAGTCGTACTATGTTACGTTTCTGTTATTTTACTTTCTCTTGAACATTTATTATTATTTTATTGCTAGGGTTTGTATTATTATTCTATTGTTAGGGTTTGTATGATTGTTTTATTAGTAGAGTTTGTGAACAAAAGCGAGGAGGGGCTGTAATGCAGCGGTGAGGAGAGAGAGATGACTTGCTGGGCTTTTCCAGTCCTTGTGCTTATCTTAGCGACGCTATTATCATCTTCAGTGATGATGAAGGCTTGGAGACGGAGGCATCGGAAGCGTGTACAAAGAATATGGGCAAGTTCCAATCCGGACAGGAAAAAATTGCAGTCAGAAGTAATTATAAGGAGTAACCTTGCCCACCGTAATCTTGTCAAGTTTGGCAAGTTTTTAGGGTGATGCGAGCAAAAGGGTGGACGGCTTCTCCTCTACAAATTAGCCCCCAATGGAAGTCTCGACAGATATGTATTTGAGGATCCCAAGGGTCCCCTAGATTGGGGTCAAAGATACAGTATAGCCTGTAGCTTCTGCTCTTGTTTATCTTCACGAGGACAGCAGAGAATGTTTTTACCAGATCCAGAAAGGCGAGCAATGTGATGTTGGATTCGGATCCGAGAGCCAAAGTGGGGGATTTTTTTTTCTCGAGATAGATTGAACTTTACAAGTTGGAGTTTGTTTTCTTTCCATGTTTTGTGAATTCCAACATCTGCGCTACATTAGGCTCATCTGTAAACTACTGAAACAACTACTTGCCTTACAGAAACATGCACGTCTAAAGTGCCTGGTGATCGCAGAGGGCCCCAACATAGAGAAGTTCCTACCCTGTGGGGAGGATTTCCTCGCATGGAGGTATATTCCAATGATGGGGAAGGTAGAGCAGCTGCCAATAGTGGAAGAGGGAGAACTTCCTTCACTTAAAACATTGACAATAATGAAGTATGAGGTAAGTTCTGGAGTGCTAGCTCTTGGAATTGCCTGTAGAAGGCCACCGGCAGAGGAGAGCTTTAATTCAAAACTGATCGGGATTGCGAGATTGGGTTTGGTAGATGCAGAAGACAGAAGTGTGGGTAAAAATTTCAATACTGAGAAAATGGAGCAGTTGATGATCGTGGGCTTAGTGTGTCTCATCCTGATCCGAATGGCAGACAAGGGATGGAACAAATGGTGGAAGAATTGACCCGTAACTCGTCGAGACTATTCATCTCAAGTCGGCTGCCCGGAGACGGACGTGGGGCACATATATTTCCGGGTATTCTCAAGTTCGTCCCATGTAGATGGATTATTCTTAAATCAATATTATTTTAATGCTCAGAGGTAACTTTTGGTCTAGATCAATTTTATTTTTAAAAATGAGATAAATAAAATTACTGGTGATTGTTTCAGTGTTGGATGGTGTGATATTTAAAAAGAGCAACGTGGATGCAACAATAGTGTAAAGGATTCTTTTCGAGGCAACCTCTTTTTTACCAAAAATCTATATTCAGATCTGGCACAAATTTTCATTTACTATGCTTCAAACTTTCCATGGACATCTTCAATAATTCTCTTTAACTTGTGTTTTGTTATAACTTTATGTCAAAAGTATTTTTGCTCAATAGATGTGTGGTCACATTGTATTGTCTTATTTGTTGCTTAAGATTAACAATTTATAAAATATTGTGGACAAATGATGTTTCAATCGATGTGTTGACTCCAATGCTTCTTTATAACATGAGTTGCCCAAGACATAAACAACTAATCTATTAACTCAATCACATTGATTATTTATGGAAAAGCTAATAAGATCGGTCAATGGTCTTCTAAACAAAACCATGTCAACCTTTCAAGAGCAAAATTTATTTCCACGTTGTTTAGACTTTGACATACGTCTAGTACGCAAAACTCTTATATCTACACAATTTAAATGAAAGTTTTTAGGTTTTGCTCAATTCTCTAATGAATGCGTAAAAGGCATGAGTGGTGTAATGCATACCATAGTCTCTCTTAGAACCTACTTTTTATAATTTCACTTAGTAATTTTAATGCGTTGGTGATTTTCATGAGTGGAGAGTGTAATATGAAGTGTGGCTATTTTACTTATTACGGTTTACTTTATTTAGTCTATTTCAAGTAAATAAATGTATGGTTCAATGTAACTAATGTTTTATTTTTCAAGTTGAGAGATGTTAGAATCATCAATAAAAAGAAACTACCTTTCATGGTCCCTTTTTAGTACCTAATGGTGCTCATTCTTAGTAGATTAAGCTATTATCTATGGAGATGTTGCTAGGTTGCTATAAGATGGAAAAAATAGGTGAGAAGAGTGTGTGGCCTCTTTACAAAATTTAAAACAAGGGGCTCAATAGCTAAAATACCAATTATTATTTTTGCATCTTGTGTATATAGAAAATAGAATCCAACTTAGTTTTACACTAGTTCTCTTTAATCATCAAAGTTAAAACTAATACAATCTAATCAATTGAAATATGTTATGTTCCTCAGAGTTTCAAAGCTATATAATGTGCATCTTTAATTTATGATTATTGTAGGACATGGGTGTATATCCTTGAAAGAAAATATATTATCTTTACTCATTTAATAAATTTTAAATCTATTGTAAGGAATGAAACTGGTAGGATGAAAATTATTTTAAGTATTGATAATGATGGTGACTTTTATTTGTTGAATTTTAATATTTTATAAATATCATAAAATAGAGAGATAATTCAACTCTCTACGTTCTTTAGCAAAATGGAGTTGTAAATAGAATTACAAGAAACTAATAGAGAAAGAAATATTATGCTCAATGGATAGTACTAGAATATTTTTTTGTGTAGAATTGCTAAGATAATTTAGAGAGTCCAAAAAACTTTTAGAAGAGAGAGACAGAATCAAAAAACATTCAATATCCTATTAATTAGAGTGGTGGACATTTCATACAAAGTATTTAAAGGTAGTTTGGTGGTTACACAATCAAAGTACATAACTATTTGCACAACTACAATGTAATATATCATGGTTATGCCAATATTTCCTCCTTTATTACATTGATCCTAAAATCATCAAATTCACCTTATCTTAGGAACCCCCTCTTAAGTCTTACATAACAAAACATGTTGATTACATATTTTGAGAAAAAAATTATTTTAAAGAAACAAATCCTAAACTAAGAAATGCTCCATCAAGGTATATCTTAACCCTAAAAAAGGTGTATCTACAACCTGTGTTCTTAAACTCTTAGTCTTGAACTCTCACATCACAGAGTCTTGAATTATTCAATAATGGTCCCTAAGAGATGCGACAAATCTCTATCATTAATTAGTTACAACAAAAGGTTATAATTCTTGATCATATACTTTGAAGCTCTTTTGAAAATAATCCATATTGAGTACAATACCAAATCCAAACTAGTTGATCCCACAATACAGCGTCCCACATTTTTGCCAACTTTGACACGGAGATGAACATTCTGAAAACTAAAAAAAAAAACATTGCTTTTGGACACTTATTGCTGAAAAACTATTAAGAATTTGAAGATGATGTAAACTACTAACTTTTAGCATTTTGGTTTTAGTTTCTACATATTTTTAAAAATAAGAATTTGGAATTGATTAGTATCCATTTTTTGTTCTCCTTTGAAAAGTAGTTTCTATGGAAAATCAACATTTTTAAAGAGTGACATTAACTTTTTTAAGCATAATTTTTTTGTAAAAATGATAAAATCATAATTCTTTCAAAGTTATATTTGTAACAACAAATTATAGTGTATCAAATTAGTTTCATTCAATTTGGTTGAATATTTTATAGTTGAATCAGTAATGAAGTGACATTTTAATTGTAATTTAGACATAGGTTCATTATGATCACTCTAACTTGATCTGTATATATCAAAATTCATTTTTTTATTTTTTTTTAGAAAGGTAACATAAATACCTAATGCATATATATTTTTCATAATTTTTTTTCTAATTTACTATTTCTGTAGAAGCATCGAACAGAGACGTTTCTAAATTGTCAGCAAACCTATGTTTTATAAAACTAAAAATAGAAAGTCACAATGAACTCAATATATATTAGAATCATAATAATTGGAAATATTTTTTTGAGTAGAATCATCTAGCATTTGAGTTTCTAAGGATTTTTTATTTGGTCCTTGATTGAGACCTTCAAAGGGCATAAGTTTACAAAAAAAATTACCTTTGGAGACAAAGTTCAAATTTTGGGCCTTCGCCCAAACAACCCTTCATGTGATGGGGGTTTGAGTGAACCCATAGGCTTTCACACGAACATCAATTCGTATGAAAATGCTTGGAACAAACATGACAACAATGACTGTCGCCAGGTTTTTTAACTAACCATGTTCGGCCGAACTAGGTCAGTCGGTTACAATTTTTTTGGCCGTGACTGTTGAGTTGGGTATAAATAATTTTTTTATTTCATGTTTTTTTAGAAACATATGAATGTTAATTCACATTTTTTTATCTATGGTGATTTTTTGAAAGGCATTTTTTTAGTAAAGGAAATTGAAAATATGAGGGAAAGGCTCAGTAAATCTAAAAGGAAGTGGTCACCTTGTAGAGAACAGAAAAATTGCAAAACTTCATTTGTACACTATTAGAAAATTAAAGAAGGTATCTATCTTAATTTAATCTCCTTAGAATCTATCTCTCTATTTTTTTTCTCTAATTTATTCTTTTTTGTACATGTAGCTCACAATCAACAAGTACAAGATGAAGAAGAAGCTCAAGTAGGAGGGTCAACCCAAGTTAAAGAAATGTATGTTGGAGAAGGGTCAGGATCACTTCCTATATAATCTCAAGAAATAGATGTTGGAGAAGGGTTAGGATCACTTCCTCCTACTAGTATGTATGAACATATAAATATAGCTCAAACTATAAAGAAAAAATTATTTATAGAAATCTAGCTTATTTACTTAAAATAGATGTGGACAAATTGAGATCACTTTCTGAAAAACCCTTAACTCTCTCTAAGAAGAGGTCAATGAATAAGAGAGCAAGGGAAATAATGGCTAGATTTGATATTTTTGAAACTCTTGAACAAACCCTAATTGATTTCAATTGTACTTTTAGCAAAAAAATTTCAAGAGCCATTAAAATTTATCTCAAGTCAGATGACTAGAGATAGACATGGGGCACATATATTTATGGGTATTCTCAAGATCCTCCCATGTAGATGGATTATTCTTAAATCAATATAATTTTAATGGTCAAAGGTAACTTTTAGCGAAGATTTAATTTATTTTGTAAAAATGAGATTAAAAAAATTATTAATTATTGTTTGAGTGTTGAATGACGTAATATTTAAATAGAGAAATGTGGATGTAACAATAGTGTAAGGGGTTAGTCTCGCCTCAACTCTATTGGAAAGTGACTCATTGAAGAGTGTTTAGGAACACATTAGGGTTGTCATTTATGACAGCACATCAGTTATGAAACTTGGAGTGGAACATAGTTTTGGAGTTAAGACTTGTAAAAATGACTAAGTCTTTTCTTCTCAAATGATTGTATTATATCAAGAAAATTCTAACAGCCGAGGTAGTATCGATAGTAAATATTGTAATATAATGTAAATAGATAGCATAGGTTTAGTTCCTTAGGTAGTTAGAGTTTTCTATAAATACTAAGTCTGACACCATTCCAAGGGTTAGAAAATAAATGATTTAGCTATCCACTAGCAATACAAGCTTTAAGATTTCTTAGCAATCTTGTCTTTTTTAAAGTTCAGAGTAGATTGATACTCCCTTGGGGATTCTAATGTAAACACCATTAATGATGGAATTGAAGTTAATTAAAGTAGTATCTGTTATTTATTTTCATCTAGAAATTTGTTGATGCTAAGGAGATATATATCATGAATATAGTTAGGGATCTATAGTAATCTTGTCCTATCTTTTGAAATTTTCTTTGCCAGATATAAAGAAGGCTTGGAGGAAACCCATTATCGTTGAAGTTTTACGGGTCGATGAGTCAAAAAATAATATCCTCCCACAACAAATAGTCACCTGTCCAACTAAGCTAGGCCTACACCATCGTGACTTGAATACCAAGTGCTTGGAGGCCAGGAGAGCCCGCTCTCCCGTAAACCTCTTCAAGAAAAGTTGGTCGATACTCTGGTATTTGGTGACAACTCTTCTCCCATTGGCGAGACCGTCACAAAGTCCCGTCAACTAAAACTGGTGCTAGAAGGAGGGCATGAGCTCGTCGTCCTCTGAAAACTTTGATACCACACCTCTTGAGGGTTCCCCAATTAGTAGTTTTAGGAACCAAGATTTCCATAGGGTAGGGTCATTTTCACCTTTATGATTTGAAAGAATACTATGGTCAACCCCAAACCCCAAAGAGTTTGAAAAACTCGGACCTCCCGTCTGAGAGAAGAAGACTTACTAGAAGAAGCAAAGTTTCAACCCTATGTATGGATGGTTTGTAGCCTGTTAGAATATCTAGGTTATCCATCCTATCCCAGTGACCAATCTTAATATTAACCTTAACATCCCAATGGCTACATATTTCAATAATAACGGGTCTCCAATGGGATAATTTTTCAATGTTGTCAATGATCTTCCTCCACACGTAGGGAATAGTTGTCCCAAGTATGAGCATCTAGGCCCCCGAATTGCAGAGGAACACTTGCAGGCCTATAAAGATGCTATGAACTAACACCACATCCAACATGAGGATGTGGTAAGTAGAATTTTCCCGCTATCTCTCAGAGAGAGTGAGTTGAACTGGTACTTGAATTTTCCTGCCAACTCCATCAACAGTTGGCAAGACATGGAGGCCTCCTTTCTGATGGTGTTTCGGGTCTACGTGGACCCAGCTTGGGCCCATAGTCAGTTCATCTCCATTAGGAAGGATCCCAACGAGCCCCTAGAAACCTTTAACCATCAGTTCTAGAGAGCACTGCAATGGTGTATAGGACCCTTTATCACATCTACTGAGGTGACTATTCAGGCATATCTTAACTCCTTGGACCCATTTGTCGCTATGCTTCTTTGGAGAACCACCACCATAAATGAAAGGGACACCTTGGCTAAGGTTTATAACCTCTCCCTTGAATTGTCTCAGAACCTGAGAAAATCTCTTTGCAGTATTGGTTAGGGCTTATGTTATAATATTTTGCCTAGGGGAACAACTTATTTGGAGGATATGATCTTAATCTGGCACTAGGCGCCCCTACAATGAATCCTGGTATGTATATCCCACTCCCTATTAAAACCCTCTAGCCCTAGAGTACGCACCCTGGGGACAATAAAAAACCCTAGTGCCTCCACCTCATAGAATACCTTTCTTCTAGGAATCTACATCTAGAGGCCTACCTCTAGCGGTGGAAAATGCCCAGGCTTTCACTTGCCCCACCACCTCAATCGTCACACTATGACACCACTACCCAGCTCTTTTTTGAGTTCAAATCCCTCCAATGATTGGTATCCTCACTCACCAATGACGTGGAGTAGATGAAGATGTGACCTCTCACATCCCATGGAACAAACTCCTCCCAGAGTGGGAACATCTTTTTGGGACAATAGATTTCCAATAAATCTTGGCCCCATAACCATTATAATAATGGCAGAAGCAACAATGCTCAACCCAACCAACAATGGAACAATATGCCAGACAATGGGGGTGTCCCCCAGTCAGTCTAACACCCAAGGGGGTGCATTACCTAGCCATTCTGTACAACTTGCTGAATTTCATCCCCTAATGTCATGGTGTCGGCTGCATGACATTGGTTCATATTCCAAGCTAAACTGTGCCATGCTAGAGAAGATCTTCCTGATCTCCCAGTCCAATAGGTAGAAAAACAATGATTCTCCCCCTCCAAAATCCTCAGTCAAACCCCACCATTCCACTTTTGCCTTTGAATCTATCTTTTTTGGTGATGGCGAAGAAGACAGAGAAGAGCCTGACTTGGAAGTTTTATTTTACGACTTCATCCCCGCATTCGAGGCTAATGCCCTTAGAAACCATAGGACTCCCTACAACACAAAGATTCAGTCAAACAAGTGTCCTCTTACAACATTGATTCCACTGACAATTGTGAATCTCCCACCGAACCCCCTTTCGAATGTCAACCCACTGCCTCCCAAAGGACCAACGCCTAACAACACATGCAATTTTACCAAAAAAGGTCTGTGGGCTCCAAAAGGAAAGTTTGATATCACAAAAGTGATGAATAATACCACCACCACTATGACCTTAATGGAAGTGATGCTCAGTTGTCTTGAGCAGAGGAAGTCCCTCTTGTAGTATCTAGAAAACCTAGAATCACGCAACTACCCACCCAAATCTGTCACGTTCAATGGTGCCAATGCAACCATACTTTGGGGAAGTACAGAGGAACCTCCTTCTTGCTTAGTGTTAAAATCCATGGTAGAAAATTACATAATTTCCTAGTGAACTACGAAGCTTCATGTAATATCATTCCCTTATCCATTTTTAAAAATCTCAGATTGTCTCCTACATCGTCCAAGGGTGCAGTAGTCCAACTGGATAAAATCATCGTCAAGATGGTGGATGAATTGAAATAAATCCAAGTATATTTGGTATAAGATCCCCAGATATCTATTTTCATTGACATCCAAGTGGTTGACATCCCTAAGACCTATGGGATGCTCCTGTGTTAGAAGTGGTCCAAATCCTTCAACGAATATATCTCGACCGACTTTTCCCACCTATGGCTCCCTTGGAGGGAAGAAGCTAACAAAATCAGGGTGGAGAGCAATCCCTAGATGAAACAAGCTCTGACTGATTATGGTCAGGTAAGAAAAGTCATCTTTTCTGAGTTAGAGCCTGGATTGTATAGGGCCAAAGAGATCTTGACCCTGCATTTTATCTCGGGTGGAACGATACCCGACAGGGATCCTATAATCATTGAAAGGATTCATGATCTCATCATTAAGCTAAAACAGGATGTGAGATCCCAAGGTGACAGTGCAAATTTAACTTCCCTATTGTCTAGCACTTGGTGTCGAGTTCATTGTCAAGGCCATTTAGAGCTGGAGTGCACACCATGTATAGATGCAGCCAATGTTTGCCTTAAATATTTCCATGTAGAACAACATAAGGGCCAGGCCCCACCCAACCACGGTCCAACCACAAAAATATATGATGGACCACCTTATGAGGAAACCTTTGCACGGACCCCTCCAGGAGGCACTTTGGTTCCCACATCTCCCCAATCGGGTAACGCACCCAAACCTCCCTCCCATCCCAAACCAATCACAATTCCTACCCAGATTTTGCAACCACAACATACCAGAGAAAATTCCTAGATCCTTCAATTTTATGGATCCCAATCCAAGTAAGGTTGTGGGGCTGGGGTGGAATTGATAAACCCTAAAGGAAATTCTTTCCTTGAATCATATCATCTACAGTTTGACTGTACCAATAATGTCACCGAGTATGAGGCCTTGGTCCTTGGACTCGTGTTCACCGTCAAGAAGGTATTCACATGCCTCTGGGCCATGGGTGACTCAGAACTTATAGTCGGGAAAGTCCAGAGCCAATACACATGTCAGGATAAATGACTAGCAACCTATCGCATCAGGCATGGAGCTTAAAAAAAGATTTTGATGCCTTTGGCATTTAGGTAATTCCCCAGAAATATAATTTCATTCTGGATGACCTCACTATGTTAGCTAGTACCCTCGAGCCCATGGTAGGTTCTCAGCTCCAGAGATTTTCACTTGAGATGATGCCCACACCCTCCATACCTGATAATATAACGAACCTTTAGCTCTTCAAGGATGACAGACATATCCTCACCTTTATGGAAAACATGGGTGTCTTTGAAGACTAGATCATGGAGGAAGAAGAACATGATGATACCAGACAAGAATAAAATGAGGATGAAATCCTCGATCTTCACACCAACACATCACAAAGGGGATGGTTTCCCTTGAATGTATCTTTGCTTCTAACCCGTGAGCTAAAGACAAAATGTCCCAAACCCCTGAGGAGGAAAAATATGACAAGGTGAATATCAAGACGGGTGTTGAAGAAAAAGTTCATCCATATTGGTACCTCTTGCTCCCTAGATAAGAAAGAGAAGATTCTCATGGTTCTCTAAGAATACATTGACGTAATTGCATGGGGATATGAAGATCTCAAGACATATAATACTTCTATCATGACACACACCATCCACCTAATGTCAGATGCTAAACCATTCTAGAAAAATAAAGACCAGTCAATCCCTTAATTGAGCCCCTCATCCATCACGAGGTTCAGAATTTATTGGTCACTCAGATAATTTTTCCAATTTGACATACCACATGGGTAGCCAACCTAGTACTGGTCCGGAAAAAGAATGAAGAGATTCGACTGTGTGTGAACTTCCAGATTCTTAATAGAGCCTCAAAGAAGAATAACCACCCTCTCCCTTTATTAGATGAGGTATTATAAATTGTCAATGGTTCCCAGATGATGTCCTTTTTGGATGGATATTTTGGGTATAACCAGGTCATGGCCAAATTCAAAGATAGAGCCAGAATGACATTCATCACCAAGTGGGGAATGTTTTCCTATAGAAGAATGCCCTTCGGGTTAATTAACGTTGGGGTTACATTCCAGAAGGCCATGGAAATCATCTTTGAAGGTTTGGTTAATAAATACATAATCATCTACATGGATGATTTGACTATTTTCTCTCGAGAAAGGTGTGATCATCCGGTCCATCTCACCAAGATTTGCGATTGGTGTCATTGGTTCATTATATCCCTCAACCCAAAGAAATGAATATTTGGGGTAATCAAAGGAAATTTGTTAGGGCACATTATCTTGGAAAAGGGTATATCCATTGACCCTGAGTGGGTTGAAGCACTACTAAAGTTGCAAATGCCAGGTAGCAAGAAGGAAATTCAATCTTTCTTTGGCAAGATCAATTTTTTTCTGGCATTTCATCAGTGGTTTTTTCAAGGTTGTAAAGCCTCAAAATGATATCATGAAAAAGGATACCAAAATTGAGTGGAGCCTAGAGGCAAAATAGGCTTTTGCCCAAATCAATAAATCCATCATAGAGGCCCCATTCCTAGCTAGTTTGGACTATTCCCTCCCATTTCACATATATTATTTTTCCTCCACCCACTCTACTACATCTCTTCTAACCCAAAAGGTTGAATGGGAAGAACGACCCATCACTTTTATGACACCCCCTTCAAGAAAGAAAAGGTGTGATATTCACCTCTGAAAAATAAGCATTCGCCCTTGTCCAAGAGGTTAATAAATTTTGCCACTACATCCTCTGTAGAAAAGTGCATGTCATCCTCCCTGACCATGTTGTTAAGTCTTTATTACTTCAAATTGAATTGGGTGAGCGTTGGGGAAAGTGGATGGCCATCCTCCAAGAATACAATCTAGAAATGTAACCTATGAAACTTGTCCAATGGAAAGGACTATGCAAAGCTATGGCTAAGGCCAATCCACACATTGAATGCCACACCTACACCATGCAATCCATTACTCAAGACCCCTTGTATGTGAACTTGGTACACCTTCTTCTCAATAACTAGTGCCCTGAAGGGCTTATTCCTACTAAACACCAGGCTCTCTGGCTAAAGAGCGCACATTTCATGATTAAAAATGGGACTCTTTTTCAAAGAAATCATGAAGGTGTCTACCTCCGGTGTCTTGACCGAGAGAAATCTGCAAAAATGATAGAAGAATTCCATGGTCGATTCAAAACTGGACACGGATCGACGGACACCACCACCCATCAAATCCTCCAGGCCTAGTAGTATTGGGCCCACATTTTAAAAGATGTCTATGAGCATGTGAGGAAGTGCCACACTTTCCAAACTGCCACTTTTCAAGAGAGGAATCTGGAAATGCCTCTCCAACCTGTGTTCAAGGCAAGACCTTTCACCCAGTGTGTGATTGAATTCATAGGAGAAATAAATCCCAACTCGTCTATAAACCACCAATACATTTTAACTGCCACTGACTATTGCACCCATTGGACTGAAGTTATACCATCCAAGAACAACACAATGGATGTGGTAATTCAGTTTATCAAAGAAAACATAGTTACAATGTTTGGAATGCCTTTTTCCATAGTGTGTGATAAGGGCCCAACATTTTCCTCTGCTTAGTTGTTGGAATGGGCTTGTGGTAGGAGTGTCACCCCTAGGTTTTCTAGTAATTACTACCCACAATGCAATGGGGTATCAAAATCCACTAAAAATAACCTTATGAAGGTAATTAAAAACCTACTTGAGAAGAACCCCCAAGATTGGCACCAAAAATTTATGTTTCCCCTATGCATCCAAATTAAAGCCGCTCTAGGGACTTCTGTATTTCAACTAGTATATGGCCTAAACCCACTATTCCTAGTAAACCTATAGATTATGGTCCTACAGTTCATGCATGAGTTTAACAATCATGATAACATTTTCAAAGTACGCCTCCTCAACCTAGTACTTCTGGAGGAGTAGAGGGACCTTCCATTAAAACACTTCACAAAGCACCAAGATGTGGTCAAACATTGGTTTGACAAAAGAGCCCAATTCAAGGCTTTTCTGACTTTGTACCTAGTCCTCTTGTGGGATAAGGCTAGGGAGAAGAAGGGAAAACATAGCAAGTTCCAGAGGCTCTTTCTCGGGCCCTATCAAATATCTGAAACATACCATCTTATTTCCCTAACCCGAGAGTTGTCCTGCTGCCTATCAATGGAAATTTCCTAACACGTTACTTCGAGTAAGGTGGAAGAATGTACTCCTCAGAGGGAGCTATATCATATGTATATGTTGTTTCTAAATAGCCTTTGGGTGTGTCAGTCTGGTGTGCCCTCCCTTGTAAATAGTTTTGGGGCCTTTGCCCTTGTTTTGTCTTTTCATTTCTCTTGTTTTCCCTTTTATTTTGATCTCTTTTCTCTTTTGTGCCACTGTGTTTTTCCCTTCTTTGTTAGGCTAGTTTTCCTCACATAACGAACATGCAAGTTGGGAGACTCTCCTCATGCATTTTAGTGGTGCAAAACTAGGTGATGAACGAAGGATTGTCCTATCCTCATTTGGGAAATTCTTAACATAGGGCTTCAACCACTGGAGACTCTATGCTAGAATCATATATTAATGTTTCTCCTCAAAAGAACAAAGATTGGTTTCCATTTTGAAAAGGGAAATAACTTAAATCCAAAGGAAAAAAGGGTTCGAAGAGAGGGATAGATCAGCTACACTCTTTGCAAGAAGCACCTAGGCAAAAGGAATAATTTGAAAATGTTTCTGGGGCTAGACCTTTCCTCCCCCCTCAATAATCAAAAGGATGAAGAGGTGAAAGAAGTACCACCGAGGTAAAAATGCTAAGCTTGCGGACCCTCGTGAAAGCAGTATCGCCTTCCCCATTCAAAAAAAATAAAGGGAGTTGGAGAGAAGAAGGTCTGAAACCCAAAGAACAATGAGGCACCCATCAGACATCAACCCTCCTATGTTAGTGCAATTTCTCTTTCTTTCTCTGGCCATGTTCTATTTTTGTCCCCTTATTTGAAGCCTAAGACACATAATTTTGGAAAAGATCAACATCTAAATTACAACAAGCTTCTCAAGTTACCATAGTAATGTTGTGGCGTCGCTTCTCTGATGATGGTAAGATCCACATTATTTTGACCATAGTTCTGATGTTCTCAAATGCATGAGACATTTTTCCTAGCGATTCACCATTTGTTATGGCCTGCATACCTGTCCCTACATTTTGTGTACAAAATGTCAGGTCCCCCTTTTTTTTTTACCCTTTCTTTTTGCTTTTGGTTTGGTTCATTTTTTCTCCGCGCCTTTTTCTCCCATTCGGTCTTTGTCTATCTTTGGTGTCCTTTTTTTTCACTGGGAAGTGGTTCCTAGAGTGTCATTCCCAAGCGGGTGGTTTTGGATCTTTGGTATCTCGCAACCATTTCTCTTTTCTCAAAGATGAATGATCGTTAGGTGTTGTGGAGTCTAGACCCTGGTCACTAACATGTTTCTTGAAGTTACTTTTGGTTTCTAATGCACTCTTATAGGCATTATTTAAGGCCTTTTACCTTGTCACTTTTACACTTACTAGACAAAATAATTACCTTCTGGCAAATTTTCTTGAGAGTGAAGCAATTTTTTATGAGCTAAGACGTTTGAGCTATAAGGTGCAAAGGCATGTTTGACGATTCTGGTGGAGTGTTTAGGTGGCAGAGTGAAGATATTTGTAGTATCCCCTTTCAACATTTTGATTTCTAGGTAGGCTCTTGGGTTCCTATGTTTTTGTTTCATTTTTTTTCCTCCGCTCTCTCTACGTGTTTTTTTTGTTTCCCTTGTTTTGTTGGGTTTTTTCATTTTGTGTTTGGTTCTTTGTTGTTGTCTGGTTGTGTTTTTTATTTATGTCTGTTGTGTTTTCATGTTTTCTGGGTGATTGTTCGCCTTTGTCATTTAGGTCGTGTCTACCATTTGGCACAATGTTATCCTTGAGACTGCTGCATCTCTTTTCATTTCATAGTCATCCAACCTGGAAGGAGAGACATTCATCCTTTTTGGGTTTTAGATTTTCTGTGAATAATAGTTTTCTTCCCACTCAGAAGTCTGTAAATATTCTATAAATTTGAGTTTGTAGATGCTATAATTTTGAGTCTGTATATATTTTGTAAATAGTCTATAAATTTTTGCAACTCTTTGTAAATGCTTTGTCTTGTTTGTGAATTTTGTGAGTTTGTCCCTGTGAGCATTTCAGCGCTACGTGCATCACATGTAGTCTTTGTAGGTCACCCTACACATTGGTAGAGTCTATAGCACTGTATTTTTCCTCTACTTAAGAGACGTGGCATCCCTAAGAGTCTTGTCTAGTTGGGTTCTTATGGAAGAAATTATTGATGACCCTCTATCGTCTAAATTATTTACGAGGTCTAAAGACCATGTCTTCCTAATAAGCAGGTTCATCATCCTGGTTGGTGCAACCTTGGACATCAAGGTGATAGGTATGATAGTTGTAGAGGCCAACTCACTAGCTGGTCATTAATTTTTCTCTCTCCTCTTTCCTTTCTATCTTAATGGAAGAATTGGTTCCCACGAATGAGCATTTAAAATTTGTCCCAAGAAGCATTCATGCCACTCGTGTCAGAACAATTTTCCATTAAATTTCATTACTTAGCCAAGTAGGAATGCATGTGTTAAAGTATGACAATAGGGCTACATGTCTTATCATTGACGATTTTTGTCTTTTCAAGTTAATGTTGAGCATGTCGGTAAGTCTGGGCTTTTCCACCTTGAATGCGATCCCCTTCTGGGTCCTTATTTTGGATATTTGGTAACAAAGAAATGTTTCATGTGTTAAAATTGTATTTAAATCTTGAACATATGATCCCATTTAAGATGCCTTAATGTTTCTCTATTTTAGATGAAAAGAAAGATCACTCTCAAATCCTTCAGAGTCTAGAATCTTTTAATGTTTATATACTGACAGTTTTCTAGTTCATAGGTATAGGTCAAAGAAAAAAATGACTTCTGAGTCTTCATCTCCCAGGAGCCCTGAACTCTCAAGTGTCGCTACAGGCACTAGAAAGAAGAAAAAGATAGAGAGGGCATTGATGAAGCTCCAACTAACCCATAAATATAATAAAGGTGGGAGGATCTAGGGCTCCTGAATTGAGTCTACACTCAAAGATATCAATGACATAGATATCGGTACATAGGCTCAATTACAGGGCCTCATTCAGATGATTCATCAACTGTGATGGTCCAAAGACTTACATCTCAGTTAACTTAGTGGCATCCAGAATCATTCAAGCGGTCAGTTTTCCATGCTCAGTGCAAGTGCCAGAGCTAATTTTGCTCCTAGCTAGGGGTTATCACCCATACAGTATGGGTTATGTGTTGGTTTCTCCCACCCCCCTTGGATAACTGGTGCCCATCATCACGGTGGACCATAATGCAACTGCCACAGGATGGTGCATCCCACAATTCACATGTGCTACTTCTCTCACTAAGGCCACCACCCTCCAGTAGTTCGAGGATGTAGTTGATCTGGCATGGTGCCACCTCAACTCCAAATGGCTAAAAATTCCATGCTGGGACCACAATAAAATGTGAACATAAATCCCTCGCTCTGACTTCAAGGAGACCATCCAGGTGGGGACCATCTTTTCATGTAGGATTTTTGGGGAACATATGCATGAAAATTCTCCCCCTAGATGTATTACTTTTTGTATGGTATGACCACCAACAAGGAACACTTTGACTAGAATGAGATCATCGTCAGACATGTAGACATATAGATGAGGAAGGTCGAAGCAGAGAAATTTTTTTATATGACTTCCTACATTCTATGGCCACTTTCCTTGCAGTGCTAGGGAATCAAGAGTTTAAGAACAGTTGATATTCTCAGGGAAGGAACTGATCAAGTTACTCCATGGTACCACTTCTCCCAGATTCAATGGGACCAGAGTTTACCATATTTTTGTAGATTCAACGATGCCTTCATCTTTCAAGGGATTAAGGCAATCACTAGTGATCACGGATTCAAATTATCCCCATAGGCCATGAGCTTAGTTGGTGTGTGGGGACGTTACTTCATCCAGTTTCCCCAGCACACTTACATTTAGGTGTCCAGCTTCTCTAGGAAACCCTTCCTATTACCCAAGCATTGTGGGGACATGATTGTTTTATTATAGTTTTGAAGACAAATTTTGGAGGCTCATGCCTTGACTTTCGTCAAGAAGGTCACCACCTAGATATTCCCATTCATTTCTAGGAAATACTCTTGCTTCTTTGTCACATCCTGGGAAGTAGAAAATGAGCTAAGCATCCTAAAATTAGCCAAATATTATTTCAGGTGCAAGGATTATCATCCGCTCGGGCAACTGGAAAGGTTGATTCCTAAGGGGGTAAACCCTCATGCTCAACACTTAGAATATTTTTGGGCCAACTACCAAGATGACTACGATGTATGGAGGTGTAACTACACCATGATAGCAAAAGGAATGATGGAATAGCTTAAGCTTCAGACATTACTACAGACTTTTTTAGGCATCGGACCCCAAGAGGACCTCGAGTATAAAGATACAAGTATAGATAAGATGGACCTCCCTCCGGTAGATTGGGATACCCCAGATATTTTGAGTATCAAGGCCATCTTGAGAATAGTAATTGAGCACAACCACTCATATTTTGAGAGGGTTTTCCCAAAGAGTTTCCAAAAAAATTATCAATTTTTGAAAGCCTCAGGCTCTCGGTCCACAGAGAAATCCAAAGCCCAAGGAAAGCAGAAGGTTGGCACTCCACCTCAGGTCCCAGACCCCATTTGGGCTCCCCTGATGGAGCTGTTGGGTGATAAATTTGTGCACTCCTAGAAATTAATGGAAGCAGTAAACGCTAGAGTGACCTTTGGTCATGGAGCTACCCCTGTAGGCTCCTTTCCTCTGCCAAGAGATTATTCTTCCCTAGACATTTTTTTAAGTGCAGCATGCGAGGCAGAGATTCCTGGAACCATGGAAGCCACAGATCCAGGGGTGCCTCTAAAAAGAAGAAAGAAGAAAAAGGTGAATCAGCCCCCATGGAATATAAATCTAGACCCAGAGCCTGAGGATATACCTGAGGTTGTGGTACTTTCTTCCTCGTCCTCCTCCAAGAAAGAGGATCACCCGGAGAGTCCCCCAGAGATAGAAAAGATCAATGTCGATGAATTATTCCCAATGGATTATCTTAGAGAATTGCATGGTATGGTTGATAGCATGATGGAATAGACAACAGAACCAAGAACTGAGGTTCCCGCACATGAATCAAAAGGGAACAAAGATTTGGTGGTCTGAGGAGAAGATGTATCGTGACCACTAGAAGCTGAAGGAGAAAGAATAATGCAACAAGAACAAGGAAATAATATTTCCATGGAGAAACCACCAGCTAACAAGTAACCCGGACCTCTAGGAACAACCATAACCTTTTACGTAGTGCCCCTAAGTCTAAGGGGTGATTAGAGTTTGCTAACACCACCTGATGCAATGACTGAAAAAGTTATCGCTATATTTCAACAGGCAGATCTAAATGAGTTGCCTTAGCCTCCTCTGCTACCCAGCCCACCTATGGATGATTCCTTAGGAGATGATATGGAGGGAGATAAAGGAAACATAGATGAAGACAAAACCTCTAGGGGAGAGCCGTAATTGAACCCTGGGGACACTGATAGTTCAAGGATGATAATAAGCGAGCCATTTGCCCCATCGTAGTGGTTAGTGGAGTCCTAGAAAAGAAAATATTTGATGACTATCATAGACCCACTATCGCTAGTAGAAATGTTGGCTAAAGGCCAAGTTCCCAAGAAGCCCAAGAGGGCTCATACCATTCACAGCACCTGAAGGGCCCCAGATGGTAATGTTGTGGAGATGATTTTCGCCCCTCAAGCAGGAAAAGAAGACTCAGAGGTAACTTCCAAAGAGTATGTATCATGGAGGTGCCTCTGTGAAAAAGAACTCAATAGGGGGAATTGGACCTCCTAAATGAAGTGATCCAGGCTATTCATTCCTAGTATGAGAAGAAATCTCAAAAGATGAAGGAGTTGAAGGTTACCAATGCCAATCTTTTCACACTCCTCACAGAGTTACTGCACCCCCTTGCTTTCGAAACACCTGGACCTTCACTTTCTGGGATACCGCTACCTCAAGGTGATGTTGATGATCTGAGTGCTATGAAAAAGAAGGCATTAGTGGTGGATGAGTGGATGGGCCATCATATTGGGGCCATATGAATTTTTTTGTTCGAGTCTCTCCCACACTTCTTCTAAGGAAATGATACTGTAAAATAGATGGAGGCCACCATTCCTCGGTGGCAGGGAGATATCGAGAAATATGAAGAATGATGAGATGTCTCACTAGAGATTTTGAATCTTGAGGAGGATGAGTTAATAAATATAGGAATCCTAGGGGATGAGTCATACAAGTTCTTCAGGCCTCAATACTCTAGACTTGCATTCAAAGTCAAAACTGGAAAGCAACTGGTAAGGGTGTTGGAAGAAAAAATGCAAGTGGTCCGAACTCCATTGGACTGATATGATTCCCTCATCCAAGATATTACATTGGTTGATCCTCTCAACCCCGGGACTTATAATCCCATCGATTATATACTTGGTAAGTTTGATGATGTGGCTGAGGTTCAATTCTAGTTCAGGACAGATTTCAGTAGCACCGCAATGACGGAACTCTCCAAGGTATTGCTTAAGTTCCATGACACAACCAAGGTGGTTGTAGAGTTAAAGGAAAAGGTCAAGGATTCCAGTCTTCATTTTGAAATTTATGTTGATTGTTGAGACTTCCTAAAGGATGTGGAAGAAGATGGCATACTCCAGATTCTAGAAGCATACGAGAAGTTTAAATGCTAGTAAAATTTCCCAGACTTTGAAAATCCTTCACTAGAGGTAAAATATAGATTCATTCTTTATTATTTGAGCGTAAGCTCCTGGGTTCTGGATCTCTAGATCCCTAATTTTGTATTCTTTATAGTGATAAGTGTAGACAGCTCTTGCAAGATGACCGATCACTATCTACAACATATTTTCTGGTTTGTGATCATCTTTTTTGGCATGACCGGTCACTATTCATCTGAAGGTTCACTGCAAATGCATCCTGGGTCCCAAGACGTCATTCTAGAATTTAATATGTGGCATACGAGGGCCTACCTAATCACTAAAGTTTAGGAGAGCATTAATGGGGGCATATGGCCCAAGTCACTTATGGAAGCTCCATCATATCAGCAAGTACAAGGATAGTTTTTTTGATGGTGGTTTTCTGAGAGCTTCTTTCCTCTCTTTTCTTCTCAAATGATTGTATTATATCAGGAAAATTCTGACAATGCAGGTAGTATCGGCTGTAAATATTGTAATATAATGTACATATCTAGCGTAGGGTTATTCCCTTAGGTAGTTAGAGTTTTTTATAAATACCAAGTCTGACGCCATTCCAAGGGTTGGCAAATTGATGCTTTAGCTGTCCACTAGCAATACAAGCTTTCAGATTTCTTAGCAATCTTGTCTTTTTTAAAGTTCAGAGTAGATTAATGCTCCCTTGGGGCCGCTAGTGTAAACATCAGTGATGTTGGATTTGAATTTAATGAAAGAATGAGGAACACTATCCAGCACTATGCTCTAAGTTTTTAATGATCCCAGAGTTAGCGAAACAGTTTTCATGTTGTATGTTTTCTTATGTCCTTCATTCTAATTCTGTAATGATTAAATGAAATACTTTACCTTGCTACTAATATATG
>MU223109.1:366631-381239 GCA_018584345.1 Thuja plicata | reverse complement strand
GCCCTCTGAATCTATCTGATAATCTCCCCATCCCTTGCCCAGCATGACCGGGAAAATCTATGTAATCAACATCATGATGCAAATGAAATTTTGCAAACAATTGTTTGCAGAAATATAGTGGAAGCTCATCCTTTTGGGGCCACCTATGATGAGTAGCCAACCATTGAGGATATATAAATGGTCCAAAAAGGTCATCCTCACACTGAGTATTTATATAACCCCTGACCTGGGCTATGTCTCGGTAAAAAGGAAACATGGTCTTCATCGTAGCAGTGGAGACCTCTGAATCAATCTATCTATACTTCACAATTCTAGTAATGTTGTGGGAGAGAGAAGTATAGAACATATCAATAGATATACTATCATAAGTGTTGTATGATTGAACTATATCAATAATACGAACCAGGTCCTCTCTAATGACCTTCACCCTATCCCTATTAGGGAGGGTGGTGGATGACTGGATACCCTTATCAAGAACCTCAATAGCTCGTGTTAATTGAGCTATGGTACTAGAAAATAAATCCTCCCTGCCCTCTCTAGAATTATTCCATCTATGAGAAGAGCGGGAACTACGACCCCATGTACACTGGAATCTCTAGAATCTACAGGTGATGTCCCTCTACCCGATGCCATGTGATAGAAAAAATAGATGTATATGCTCGAAAGTATAAAGAAGAATATATGTCTAGATCAAGTTGCACATGTACATGGTCCATTTCTAATTTAATTATATATTTTTAAACACGTGTTACAAATAAATAAACTATAAAATACTTAAATGCATATACATTTGAAAGAAAAATTATTTAAAAATTATATATACATACATGTGCATATATTTTCTAACAAAAAGAGATTTTGAGTCATGGATCAATTTGGTCTGTAGATTTACAACTAGCCTAATTGAATGTAAAATAATGTTTCATGTTTAGGTTTAGGGATCAACTTGGTTTATTTATCAATTAGGTTTAAGATTAATTTGTTTGTGGTTAGCCCGTTCATGTTGGTTTCTAGCATGTTCTAGTTGAAGGTTAGGGTTCATGTGTTGGTTGAACATGTTAGGGTTTATGTTTATGGTAAATTTCTCAATTGGGTTTAAGGATCTACTTTTAAATTAGTTTTACATGGTGAGGGTTTGTATATGTTGTTTTAGTGTTAGGTTTTATTTTGGTTAACATGTTCCAGTTTCATGTTAGTTTCTAGCTAATTCCATGTCACGTGATAGATAAAATAGATTAAAAAACACTTGAATACATGTATGTTCGAAAAATAAATTCAATTTAGCACGTTAAGGTTTATGTTGATTTATGTTTCAGTTTCATGTGTTGGTTTCATATTAGGTTTATGTTAGGGATCAATATGGTCAGGGTTTCATGTTAGGGTTCATGTTAAAGTTTATGTTAAAATTCATGTTTCAATTTCATGTTAGGGTTCAAGATGTTGGTTTCATATTAGGGTTTCACATGTTAGGGTACAATGTTATGTTTAACACATGAACGTTACATAATACTAATGTCTTGTAGTTCATTTTCCTAATGTTTTGTAACATTTTGCTAAGGTTTTCTTAGGGTTCAGGTTAGGGTTCAATATGGTTAAGGTTTCATGTTAGGGTTAATGTTACAGTTTTTAAGTTGATTTATGTTTCAGTTTTATGTTAGGGTTAATTTGTTAGAGTTTATGTTGATTTATGTTTCAATTTCATGTTGGTTTTATGTATTGTAATATTTTCCTAATGTTTGGAAAAATATGTAATAAAAATAAATTAATTAACTAAATAACATTTTCCTAATGTTTTGTAGCATTTTCCTAATGTAACATTTTTGTAATGTTTTGTAACACTTTCCTACTCTTTTGTAACATTTTTCTATTGTTTCCTAATATTTTCCTATTGTTTTGAAACATTTGTAATAAAACTAAATTAATTAACTAAGTAACTAACATATAATCTTAACTGGAAAAAACATTAAATCTACATAAAACAATATTGTATATTTTCTAAAATTAAAAATAACAAAATTAAAACAAAAAAATCAAATAATAGAACAAATACATTAATTTAACTAAAGAAAACTTTAAAAAAATTTAAAAAACATTAAAAAACATTTAAAAAAAAAAAAACCAACCCATTTTCGGTCGAAGTACCCCTATTCCGCTCCACAATTATCGGAAGGCACTCAGTGCAAATGACCCGCTCAAACCAAATTTCAGCCTATATATAATTTTTAAGGATTCCGGTCAAAACTATTTCGGCCGAAAACCATCTGCCATATCAACACCACATGGTGCCGCGTGTGTGCCACATATGTATGGCCAAACGTGTTTTGGCCGAAACTGGTCCGACCAAAACAGGTCCAGTCGAAACAACCCAAATGGTCCTCAAGTGTGACACAACTCCATACTTTTACCCATAAAGTACAACTATTCACAAACATAAGACCTCTTTTATTGGGATTTTCTATAGTGAACATATTTCCAGGGGTTATAGCCCACTACAAGTAGTTGATTTTTAGGATAATTTTTCAAATCTATATATTTCCCCACAAATAGCTTGAATAATTGTAGTTTCATATAGCCGAATACATTATCTTAACTATTAAGGATCCAAAAGAAATATGTCTCTAGATCAACTTGTCTTATCTATCATGGGAGAAAAAGGAACTACGAGGTAGAAAATATGTTAGGTTATTGATCTCCTTCTCCATGTATTTTTTAACTTGTGGTGAAGAAACCTTAATCTTTTATCTTCTCTTTGATGTCTTTCTAGTTATATGTGTTTCCTTTTCATGTTATGTAGTTGCTCACATAATCTCCTTTCTTCTTTATTTACATGGTTTTCATACTATTAAAACAATTCATTGTACCTAAGAGTTCCTCCTTAACCCATATACCATCCTAAAATATTAAACTTCTTTTATTCCTAACTATCATTTTTCTTCTTTTTCTAATAGTCGCCTTAATTTAAAGAAAATTACTCCAAAAGCGAGAGCCTGAAGTGATACCTTGATCATAAATAAATCAATCTGGTGATTTGTTCTATAAATATTTGGCTTTTATTAAAGTAACCTAACCCTTCTCTCCATTCATTAGGAACTAGACAAATGTGGTCAGGAGGGCTCTATTGAAAGGTATTATCTTCCTTAATCCCAAACCACCACTATACTTAGGAGCACAAACTTTTTCCCACTTAACCAAATCTATTCTAGTCTTGTCTTTTGTTCCTGTCCATAAGATTTTTTTTATATTTATATTCAATTTTATCTACCATTGCCCTTAGAATCTTAAAGATGGATAAAAATTACACTAAGATATTTGGAAGAAAAACCTTGACTATTTGGATATTATGAGCTTGAATCAACAATTTTCCTTTCTGTCCAACAAGAGTTTTTGAAATATTTATTTAAGTTTGTTCCAATAATCAAGAAGGGGGGAATTTACTAGAAAGGGGGAGACCAAGGTAAGAGATGCGAAGAGAGGTGGGATTACATCCCAACTATTGTAGGTCCAAAAAATACACCCCAATTTTTTTGGTCCTCTAACGATGCCCGCCCCCCTTATTTCTTGTTTTTTTGTTTGCCTCTCCACATGTTCCTTGAACTATGAGTTGGAGGGGCATGTTGAGGAAGCAAAGGTGCTTTTTGGCACTTCGCACTTTTGATGTTTTATACATTAGGAGGTCCTCTGACCTCCAAAATGATGAAACATTGAAAGGTCGATCCCACACCTTTCAGTGTTTTGGTCATCAAAACACCGAAAGGGGATGAGGTCTCCAGACTTCAGGGTTTCAGCCTCCAAAACCCCGAAGTGGGTGATGTCACCCTCCAGGCTATAAAAGTTGCCGAAGCACTTTTTTCCTCACTTGTCTTATTTATCTTCCCCCTGCATTATTTTTCAAACTTCTCGCACACCCGTTGTTTTGTTCCTCACCTCCTCTTTGTTCATTGTCATCTCGATCCTCTTTGCGATCAACAGCATTTTGGTCTCCCCCTTTCCTTGTGCCTTTTCAGGTAGGGTCTCTATTGTTTTCCTTTCCTACTTCATTCACATTTCAGGGTTAGGGTTAGTTTTTTTTTTGTTTGGTTCTTGTTTTTGCATGTTGTTATCGTTGGCTACCTGTGCTCTCTCCTAGGTCTCTAGGGTTTGAGCCCTTGGATCTCATGTCAGGTCACGACCTCTGTTTGTTTTTTTTTGCCTTTTTTCCTTTTGCATTTTTAGGGTTAGGGTTTTTTGTGTCGCAACCAAGTTGTAGGTTTTTGGCCCATAAAAGGCTAAAAATATCCCCCTCGCTAGAGAGATTTCACTAAGTGTAGTTTTTTACTTTTGGGCTTTTTGAGTTTTGCATAAACAGACACCGGTGAAACACCAAAACACTCAAACCCTGAAGACAAGGTTTCCCCTCTCACAAATTTTGGCATTTTTGGACTCTGAAACTTTCTTTGGACCTTTGTACACCAAAAGGATGAGATCCATTTCGTCATCCCCTAAGTCTTTTCATATTTTGGGCTTTCACACCCCAAATTTCTGCACAGTTTTTGTACTCTGCAATTCTGAAAATACTTGCTTCTCTAGAACCTCATCCATCAATTTTTGGCCTTTCACACCACGACCTTGTCTTCAGAGTCTGAAAGACCAAAAAGTGTATAAAGTTTCATTTTTGGCTACATAAGAGAAATTTACTTCTGTCTTTCTTATTTTTAGTTTTAGTTTCTTTCCTGCTTTAGTTTTTTCCTCAATAAGATACTGATGTTTGCATGTTTCCTTGCGGGAATGCCTGATAAATAAATAGGATCACCAATGAAGTACTTGTTTAAAGGATATCACCCCCTTCAAAGATTGGGAATCAAGACCAAGAAATCACAGATACCGACATAGGGAACATGGATTGGAATGAATTCTTGCTAAGGTTTTCTCGACTAGCCGATAGAACTAAAGATTGCACCTCCTTTGTCTTTTCAAGCTTGGTCAATTCAGCAACACACCCGGTGTCGGTACTGTCCTCTGAGCTCGTCATTACATTGGAAACCCACTACATACCAAAGGAGAGGGTGGTTAAAAACATAGATGGACCGGTGGTTATTGACCTCTGGCCAGACAAAATTGAAGATGTCTTCCATATCAGAAAGGTGTGGACAAGTTCTATGACTTCTCTATAGAAAAGGGCTTGAGATAGTTCAGAAAAAGACCTAAGAATCCTATAAAATTGCAAATCAAGAGTACCTTGTGTAGACTCTCCCAAAGAGTAAACTAGATAAATAGACCTAAGAAGGGTGTACTTAAAGGACAACATCTAAGCAACAGTCACAATGATAAGCCAAGTAATATGGACTACCTCAGTCCATCCAACTCAAGAACTGGATGATCCTTCTAATTGAAAAGATAAAGAACCGCAAGGCCAAATTTTATTGGGCCACCATCCTAAGTGATAAGCTCGATGAGAAACTAACTACTATAAAACACAATCACACATTTTACATGACTTCATACATAGTGTACCTATTGGCCACCCAAGCAGACTATTTAGGGCTTACAAAAAGGGGAGCCTTTGGCGAACTAAATGCATGGCCCTTCATTGTTTATCCATAGGTTATCAGAAGAGTTGACATGCCAAAAAATATCCTAGATTACCAAATAGTGAATGATGCATTCATCTTTGCAATCATTAGGTCCATAGAAGGTGACTATGCAAAGAGATTATCAAAAGAAGTTGCTGCCAGAATAAGGGCCATAGGGGCATACTATATACAATTTAGAACCTTTGCATACATCTTAGTGATGGTATCCACCCTGAGTTCCAAGAAACTACCCAGGTACCCTTCTAATTAGGTAATCATTCTTGAAATAGCTAGGCAGCTCGCAGATTCCTATCAACATATCAAGCATAAGAAGAAGCATTGCTGCGATTTTCCCTTTTCCATAGGCCCCTACACTCTCTAGGATAAGAAATTTGCAAATCATTGACCTTTGAGTTGGATGAATTCCCACTCAAAAAATATGCATAAATCCAGGCCAGATTTGACCCCATAGGAACATACAACCATATCATTGGCAAGTTCTAC
This sequence comes from Thuja plicata, assembly GCA_018584345.1. Lineage (NCBI taxonomy): Eukaryota > Viridiplantae > Streptophyta > Pinopsida > Cupressales > Cupressaceae > Thuja > Thuja plicata. Next base: position 375,186 of record MU223109.1, on the reverse strand, counting down.
TTCCATGAGCCACACATTAAAGATCACTAGATGAATTGTGTGGACGAATATGAGGTGAGAATCATAGATTATTGAAGGATGTCCCTCACATTATTAGAAAAGTCCTTAGAGGTCAATATTCCCCCAAGATTAGGGCCAAACATTCAGATAATGTGTTGGAGCCACTCTATAATATTGACAAAATATACAATAGGCCTATCTTGAATGCAACGATAGACAAATAAGAGAATGATAAGATTCAACTCAAAGAAAGGCATCTTGTCAAAGAAACTATCAAATGGATCAACAAGCCTTATCAAATGGAACATATTCCCATAAAAACACAAATGGTTCCACACAAGAATGCAGAAAAGAAATATGTAGAGAGGCCCATAGTGCCCCAGTTTAAGAAGGCCCTGACCCCAAAAATAGGGAACAATATATGGGCATGAACGTGTAGTGGAATATGGTTCCAACCCTAGGCACAAGACCCCAAAGACCAAGATGATAGGATAAATAGATCCTCCTATTGGACCATAATAGACCACCCAAGGAGAAGACTCTGCCACCTCTAACACGTCTCCTACTGCCATTGGAGAAGGGAAAGAAGATTTACAAGAGAAGTAGAGCTTATGTCTCTCCCCAATTGGAGACTCTACAAGAGGAATCAGAACTGGATGATGTACCCTTATTCAAAAGGACAAGATCTTGGGCAGCCTCTCTAAGGAAAAAGGAGACCACAAAGAAGTAGATAGAGGCTGAAAAGAAGCATGACAATCCTTTGGACACTCTTGGCTTAGATGAATTCCTAATGACATATTTTGAGGGCCTATAGGGTTTTGCAGATCTGGGACAAGATAAACCTGACTCCATGATAGGAATTAAAATAGCGGCATAGGTGCTCATAATTCCTTAGGAAATCTCAACTCCATGTCTGTCCTAATTCAAAAAACCCACACTAAATGTGTCTCTTATAGGAGTGGATTCTAGAACCAATTAAAGGGCAGAAACTCAAGCCACTAATGCTGCCCAAAATATAGAAGGGTACAAGATTGTAGGGGAAAGTATAGATCCAACTTGACCACCTTACATTCCTACTCCACCACCCTCTCTCCCACTCCCACACCAACTCAACCCCCTTCCATTTCCACTCCCCCATGTATAGTGAAAGTGCCAACTCCACCACCATATATTCATATTCCTTCCTCTAGCCTGACTCCCCAAGTGAAGGTAAGTACAAAAGCTAGACCTCCCCTCAAGATCATACTGGAAGCTATGGTAAGTCTTACTACAAATATATCAATCAGTTCCTTCGATGAGGAAGGGAAAGATAAAGATAAACATGATGGCATAAGGGAGAAGAGAAGGGAGAGGAAGAAAGACATGAATGAGAAGAAAATGAGGAAGAGAGGAGAGAAAAGGGTGAACATGAAGAAGAGTCAGGTAAAGAGGAGAGGGTGACCCCTAATCCACAAATATTTTATTTAGTCCTTCACATTTCCCTGTATGAGCCAGTTACCACCTTTAGTAAATCCACTTAGTTCACTAAAGAGATTCAGCCCCAAAAAAGGACTTACACAGCTGAAGAGGATGAAGAATACATAGATATGTCATTCTTAGGAAAAGTCTTCCATCAAACAAAGACTAATATACCAGAAAGAACCATATCATACATTTCTCAAGACACCAAGGGTTGTTGGAAGAAACACATGGAAATTCCCTCTACTAGTGCATCTCAAGCACAGATAACCTCAAAAGATTATACATTTGAATATGTGGACGTGGGAGAACCAACAAGAGAAGGAAGTAAGACTCTGGCAGCTTTAGGGCTCAAACATGCTCTAGGTTTCATGAGCAAAGATGAAGAAACTATCAAGTCCCTGATAGAGTAGAATGAGGCTCTGAAGAAATTAATCCATAAAATGGTGGGCCCCATTGACCCAAATTCCCCAGAGGTCTCATTACAGGTTGTACTAGAAAATAAAGTTACTCCAGACTTGCCAGCAGGTGTAACCCTTTCTTTCATTCAGGAAAGTGCTAGTTGGAAGAATGATTTTGAATAATGGGGACAGAAGGTAATTAGGGTTATTGTCCTGCCATTTAGGGTTATACTTAAGGAAGCTACCAACTTGGTGGATCTTATGGAAGGAGATGGAGGGTTAGACTATAAATTGGCCCAATGGCGATCAGATATGTAGGATCTAAAGATAATAAGGAAGTAGTGCTCTAGGATTTTGGTCCATATATATGAAGGTAAAGAGATAGAAAAATTTATTACCTGGACCAAAAATATAGAAAACTCCACGAAGGTCCATGAGAAATATTTGGAGAAGGTGCTTAAAAAGCACAAGTAAATTATGGAATGGGTGGAAGAAATAGAGAACTTTTTTATAGGTATTGACTTAGACTTATACTGAGATGAGGATAGGAAACTTCTATGCCCAACCAAAGAAGTCATACAATAATTTAAAGGTATTCTGGAAGGAGTTAGCACCAAAGAGGGCCTACACCAACTTTTCTATTTTAAGGAAGATATGCAAAGGATGTCTGACCACGAAGAAGAGATCAAGTTCTTCACTTCTGAATTGACCATTTTTAGAGAGAATCAAGACATCGTATTGCTAAATTGAAAAGAAAAGAAGTAAACTATTAGGAAGTATAGGAAATAGTATAGAGATTACAAGCTGCTCCTCCAAAGGTGTTCCCAAACTAACTATTGAGTCCGGACTTAGCCATTTTTTGAGAAAAGAATTCTTCCATACTTAGCCATTTTTTAAAGGCTATTTTTCAGCCTTTCAACCTCTGAAAGTCCAAAATTTTGGGGGTCCCAGATTTTGGTTCCATGCTTAGTCAAATTTGCACTTGGAAATTTTTGGGGAAAAGGTCGAGGTCCAAATTTTGGGCCATTTCAGCGTGAATACTTTTTTGCATGAAAATGGAACTTCAAACCAGATGAATGCACAAATAGAGTTCATTTTGCAATGATTAAGGGTCTTCTATCAGTTCCCACCTTGAAGAGAACCTAAGATGAATATTCCAAGGGAGAACTCAGAGATAAAGAAGAAGACTCCAGTTACAAATAAGGGAACTCCAACTCATCTCTTTCTTCTTTCTTAACAAATTTGACCCTATTTTCATGGGAAAGCTGATTGTAAATGGGTTGAGGATCCCTATATGTAATTTAGTATCATTTTAGCATTAGATTTCTTTAGCAAGCTTTAGTTTTAGTTTGTTTTCATTGTTTTTAGAGTGACTGATGCCCTAGTTTCAAGGTTCAGAGTTTGTAAATCACAACTCTATATATTATAAGCAAAAGCAATGTATTATGGTCAGATTATTGATGCAATAAATATCTACAATTGGTGCTTAATTAATAGTGTGATGCTTTTCTGCTATCTATGTGAAATTAATGAATGTGTGTTTGCTTATTCATTCCTTTCAAAGAGCCAATTGTGTTTATTGTTTCTCGAATCTGTGATTCTTTAAATTGGAGTTTGTTGTTTTTCATCTACCTTTGTATGATGAATGTATGGGAAAGATCATCTTTTGGGTTCAACTATAAATTTGTGTCGTGTGTGTGCACTTCTTGGTGACTTCACGATTTGATAGATTTTGAAAATCTTGCTTGCATGCGTAATACATTTTCTCTCCAAACAATTGCATGTGTTGGGTATATAATTGTGACGTGGTATAATTTATATCTAGTGGGTTTCACCAAATCTCTCCGTCATTCAAATTGTATGCACCCTAAAATGGTCACCTAGACTGTGGGCCCCGATTTATCATTTTATCAATTTATCAATTTCCAGAATCAATGCATTGGAACATTTTAAATTCAAATCAATTTCCTTGATCAAATTTTAATTAATTAAATTATTTCAATATTTTCTAAAGTTTGATCATTTTTTATTTAATTAAAAGATTTAATCTCCCTTTTAACTAAATTCATCTTATTTAATTAAATTAAAATTCCTCCCATTTAATTAAATAAAATTCTTCTAATTTATTTAATTGAAAGAAAACCCCTCTTTTAATTAAATAAATAAAAATCCCCACTTAAAGCACTTTATTTGTTGAAAAGGCAATAAATTAAATGAAAATTAAAAAAAAGTTCATTTTTCTACACATCCTCCTAAGTGGTAAGATTTTGCCTCTTAATAATAGCCTTTGATTTTTGTCTCTTAATCTCAACCATTCACTTTCTCTTAAAAGGAGACCTCTGCTTCTCATTCAATAACATCTTTTTCATAGTATTGTTACGCTGCAAGTTTGGACAACAATTTTGGAGGAGAATTTGAGCACTTGAGCTTGGATATTGCAACTTCTCTCTTCTTGCATCCATGGCTACTCATGTAGATTAGATTCATGTTTATTTTCATAGATAAAATTTGCATATTTCCTTTCATAGATTAATCATGCATTGTTATCATTTAGATTAATTTCTTTTCATGCATTGTTATGATATAGAGTAGATCTCATTTTTATGCATTGAATCTCTCATTTCATGGTGTACTTTCATAGGCACTAACTAGGTCAATCTGAGGGCCTCCATTACACACCTTTTCACTCCATGACTAGAGATCTATGGATCGATATTTGAGGCCTCATTTTTGAGCAACCTTGGATGGAATGATTCATAGAAGTGTGTCAACATTTTAGCACACATTTTTGGTGCCCACCATGGGGCATGATGCTCCTGATTTTCTTTCATTTTATCAGATTTTCAGATTTTCTAATCTTTACATGGTTACTTTATTGAAGTTTTTCAAGCCTAACCCTTGTGCAGATTTGCTTGGAGATGAAAACCTTAGATTTTCAAAGATTTGATCATATCTCCAAAATGGCATGGAGTTTCGGTCTGACATTTGTTTTTCAAGTTGACGACATATCAGAGAAGCTCCAGTAAAAAATTCAAAATTTTTTGATGTATTTTGATTTTTTTATAATTTTTTCTTTATTTTTCATAAAACCTTAATTTTTGGCACAAATCAGAGAATTTTTTGGAATTTTTAACATTTTCGGAAAGGTCTTTAAATTCTACAAGGGGTCTATGCTTTGACTTTTAAATTTAAATGCAATATTATAGCTCATTTGATCAATTTATGAAAACTGGTCTATTTTGGGAAAATGGCTCCTTAGGGCACACATGAAAATATCTTTTTAAAATTTTGACATTTTTAGAAATCTCTTTGTTTTTTAATAGGAGTCTCTTCTTTTTATTTAGGGTTTACGATCCAAATTCATGGCATATAAGTCCAATCTTGTTGACTAGGTCAAAAATCAAAATTAAAAAAAGGGCATTTAATGATTAGCTTGCACTTATTTTTCACATGGTTCAATGCATGATGTGAGTTTTCATTTGGATTATTTTCTGGTTATTATTTCTCCTAACAATTGATTTTTAGATCTAACCCTAGGTTTTTCATAAGTTTAATATACATTGCATATCTTGTTTGCTTGTTTGCTTGTCTTGCTTGTTGGAGAGTTCGTGAGGATTGCTTGGACTTGCTTGGATAAAACAAAAAATGTTTCATCTTGCATTGGATTCGAGGTAATTTTTTTAATCTTTATAACATTTGGATTTTGGAAATAAAATGAACATCTCATGTGTTTAGCTTGAGTGTTTTCTTTCTTTCATAGATCACATTTCTAATTGGTGCTCTAAAATGGACCTAGATTTGCTTTCTTGCATATATGCTTCACATAATAATTAGGCCCTATGAACACTATTTGTGGTGATCTTGAGAGAGTGGGCTTCATTCGCTTGTTTTACATCCAAAGCTCTTCTTGACGATAGATCCCCTTGTAGGTAGGGAAGGATTTTGTTTTTACCTCATTGGTCAACTTGGTTTGGGCTTCAACTTTTGGAAATACTTTCTCTCTTTGGGGGATTGGTGTCATATTTTGTTGTGTGAATCTTGAATGAGGTGAGTTAAAATTAGTGAGTTAATGAATCATGTTTGCTATTTTTGGGTGAGGTGAAGAGGCTAGAGGATTATGCTCTTTTCCCTTTTGGGAGAATCAGAAACTTGGAACCCTTGAATCCAAACCAAGTCCCCATGTGGTCCATATTGTGAGTCTTCCTTGTTAGAGAGGGTTAAACATAGTGTACATTCCTTTTATTGGGTAAACCACATGGACAGAACCTCAAGCGGTAATAGCCATTTTCACCATGGTAGTGACAATCGCTATATAAATGTCCTTGTGGAAGAAATCTCCACGGGTGTAGTTTCTTGTGGGTTGTCAGATCTCCTCAGAAACTCCTGATTGATTAAATTCTTAGACTATGTCAAAACCTCAGTGCACCAGGATTAGATTTCACCCACTTGAGATTGCAAAATTTGCAGAGTCAAACCATTACTAAGAACCATAGTGCAGCCAACTTTTTCTTTTCTAGGACTATGTGTGTGATTGGAAAACATTTTGAGAACATACACAAGTAGAATCTGTAGGGATTAGAAATACTACGTCACTATTCTTGTTCATGTGCAAGGTTTCCTTTTCCCTTTCTCATTGCTTGAAGACATTGATTGCTTGAACTCCATGTTTGTTGTCTTGTGTGCCTGATTCATGATAAAATCTGTTAATGCATCTAGTTGGTCAATTAAAACAAAAAAATCTAAGTTCTCGAGTGATAAAAACTTCAATAGATCTCCCCAAAAGTGTTATGACATGTTTCTCAACATTCGAATAAATTTAAATGGTATCAAGTTGCACAAAATGAATCTTGGTGTTCTTTCTTCTACATCTCCCATGTCTTCCTAGTTTTCCATTCCCATTCTTTCTCTTCTTCTTTCATGCTTCTTCCTATTCTTCCTAAGATCTTTGCATCTTCTTGATTCATTTCCTCTTATTATCTAGTCTATCTTCTTCTATTTTCATCTCTTCTATTCATCTCTTCTTTATTCATCCTTTTCTAGAACCATGAATCTCAAGTATCTTGTTATGGAACCTCTCTTAAGGATAAATGATCTTGAACTTATTGCTCAACTCGAAGACTATTGTTTTTCTAACAAATTCCTGGATGATAAATTGAAAAACATGATATGTAAATGAGCAAGTGAATTAGACTCCTTTGCCAGAATCATAAGCATGATCTTGTCATAACGATCTTCTTCTTCAAAATAGATTTCATCTTCTAAGTCATCTCATCATTCTTCATCATCCAAATATTCTTCTTCCAATTCAAAACATATTTCTTCCAAACATATTTCATCTTCTAAGTCTTCTCATCATTCCTCATCATCCAAATATTCTTCTTCCACTAGGTCTTCATTTTCTTCTTCTTCACAATCTCGTTCTTCTTCTACTTCTCCCAAGAGTCATACTTCTCTTCAAAATGCGTACCATAATGAGAAACATGATAATCCTTGTGATACCTCTTCGGTGAAGAATGACATGCCTATTTATGATAACTATGACTTTGATGATCCCGCCTATTATGATTCTGATGACTTTGAAGCCTATACTAATGATGGCTATTATGATGAAATACATAGACATACCTATGACACCTCTATTCATAAGAGTCCTCGTTATCGTGTGCTCACGCTTACTAGGGATGGGGGTTCAGAGTGGAGAGATTTTTATGGTGATCCCTATGATTCTAATTTTGAAAGAGACTTTGATGAGTTTTATGAACAATACTTCGATGATATATTTGAGGAAGAGAAAGATTTCTGCGCTAATTACAAACGTCAATTCTATCCCTCCTCTAAGTATTCTTGAGCTGAAAATAAAGATTTCCCTCTCAAGAAAGATCATGTTAATGATGAAATATTGTTTTTTAATGGCTCCCTTCCATCCTCTACTTCTTCCAATACCCATACATCGCCTAAAGTTTCCCAATCTTCCACAAATCCTTCATCCGACAGAAATCCTAATGCTTTTCATGCAGTTCCCTATAGTTATTCTCAAGGGCTATCTCTTAAAGAAACTCAAGCTAACCTTCACTTGGTTGAAAATACTTTCAATAATGCCAAACCTAAAGAGCCTAAGCCTTTATATGCTATAATTCCTACTTTAGCTAATCCTTCCCCATCTCTTCCTAAGTCTCCCATACCATTCCAACATGCTTCCTTGTCCTCAGAAGTGGCTCCATGTCAAGAGGACTCTAAAAATGATAAAGAAAAGAACATAAAGAAAGATCAAGATCAAGAAATCTCCATGTATTCCAATCCTCTTTATGATGACTCTTATCCACATCATGGTTCTTTTGATCCCTTACGCCCTTTCTCATTCATTCCACCCTGTCTTAAGTCTTCTCCTAAGAAAGATCAAGTCACTACTTACACCATTGAGCTTATTGACAATCAAAATAACCTTACCACACTTGCACTTTCCAAAGATTATACTTCCATTAAGGTTATTAAAAATGGTGTTGTTACTTCCAATGTTGAACCTATTGAAAATCAAGAGAAAAATTATGCGATTATGCTATCCAAAGATACTTGTCAAGATCAAAGTCTTCCATCTTCTTGTTCTACCACTCCATGTTTTCTTCCACTTTCTACTCTTCCTAAGTCTTTTCAAGCTTCAAAAAATCCTATCAAAGAAGGTGCTCCTATTCAAGATGT
>MU223109.1:300452-358646 GCA_018584345.1 Thuja plicata | reverse complement strand
AAGACACATACAGACAAGCAGAAAAGAGACAAGGTTGACACAATCCAGCAAATTGATCCAAGAATTGAAACTCTGCATATTACTTCTCACAATGAGTTACAGACTCATACAAAAAATACACCAAGGATAAAGAAATGTCATAGAGTATGCCTTCTACATAAAAATGAACTCCTGGGTTACAAAATCTCTTTGTCTCTGTCAGGAACTCAGAAAAGTTACAAGGACAGCAAGAACAAAAGGAAGAAGAACCGACCCTGGCCATTGCAACTTTTCTGCTATATATAGGGCTATGACCATCTTGGAATCCCTTAGGATGTAACAAGCTTCAGATGATCATGGAAAACCCTAACCCTAAAATCATAGGAGAGAGGAAAAGAGAGAGAAGAGGCGGTGGAGAATGACCAAGTCAAATAGATATTCACAGATATTTTCCTGGTCTTCTCGATCTGGCAATTGAAAATCAGATTTGGTAGATGGTGGATAATAGCATTTATGTTCATTCTGAATAGTCATGCACACCTGTTCACCTATATTTCTCTGCAATAATTGCCCCTCTTGTCTGTGAATAGTGCATGGCCAAGTGTTCTTGTCATCGCCCAAGACTTCCTCTCCTTCTTCTTGGCACTTCTGGAAACTCAGTCATAATTCTGCTCTGTTCTGAAACACACTGAACCTTCTCTTTTCACCGATATTGAAACAAATCTATTCAAAGGTCAGGAAACTGCTCTGTATATGATTTCCTGTGACTAGAGACCCTCTGATCAATTCTAGAACATGAGAAAATAGAAACCATGGCTGCCGAGCGTTTCACAGTGTCAAACCTGCCGCCATATTTCAAATTCAAAGTTCAGCGACCTCGCGACTGACCGTTAGTCTCTATGTCACAAGAAAATGATGTTAACCACAGTATCATCTCATGAACTGGTGACAAAGCACTTTTTACCCTTGGTAAACCTGAGTCACGATCCGGCGACATGGCGACTGTGAAAAATCAAAGTCGCGAGGCATTTCACTTAACTCATCATCCATCCCGCGACCTTGCGCCTAACTGCCTCCTTTAACTACCACGGCTGTCGCCCAGTTGCCAGATGCCATCTTTATGTCTTGAGACCTCGTGAAAAAGCTTAGTCGCCAAGTCAGGAGAACCAAGTACCGAGCCCTTTGACTTTTCAAAATAGTTTACATGTGCCCCTTAACCCTTTCTAGCGACATCCCGACTACCCTTGGCGCTGAGTCGGGAGTACTTTTCTCATAGGGCACCTTGATCACCAGACTTAGCGACCACCATTGGATCATCTAAGCTTTGTATCAGACGGCTTTCGTTAAGTCGTTGGATAAAAGACTATGCCCTTAAATCATCTCGCGATCACGCGACATAGGGAAAAGAACACTTAGTCGCCAAGTCGGGAGAACCAATTTACTTCATCTGGTGATCACCTGACTGAGGGCCCGCATCCACACGTCTTATGCCATCTGTCACACAGCCACTGGTTCATCTGTTTGCACATTGGAACGTTGAGTCATCACTTCGTTCCCGCAACAAGGCGACCCAAGGTAAATCGCGAAGTCGGAAGATGTTTTCCTTAACCATTGAATACTTCTCACGATCAAGTGACTGAGTGGTAGGCCCCCCACTTTGTAACATATCATCCTGCGACATCCCGACTAAGGACTAATCGCAAAGTCTGAGAACCAAGACAGAATATTCCTTATGGTTCAGAGACTACGCGACAAAGAGAAAAGAAAAGTTGGGAAAGAAAAGAGAATATTCGCCCAGGTTCTTGCAATTACCCGACTGACTGAGAGGGTCCCACTCTTCACAAAGGCTTACGACATGGATCTGGTGACCTCACAACCAAAGAACAAATGCTAAGTCGGGAGACACAGAGGGAATTCCATTCTATTACGAGACCACACGACAAGAGGAAACGCAGATTCGAAGGAAGAAAAGGAATATTCGCTGAGGCTCAAGCGATCACGTGACTTGGAAAATAAGCACATGCTCTTAGTGACTTGAAAAAAGTAACTTCAAAACATAAGAGCCAAGACTTAGGGTTTGTTTCATCGTTCAAACATAAGAAACTTAGGGGCTTGAGGGATTTTTAAGGGTTCTGAGGGTTTAGAGAAAGGGTTTGAGCCGAAGACCTGAAAAACATGACAGAGGATGCCAGACAGGGCAGACTAGGCCAAATTGCACAGGAATGAGAAATTTGGGCAACAATAACATCTTTCAAAACTTTATCATTAGTATGATGACAATCCTACAACACCCAGGGAAGGACATAGACCCTAACATCCTCCTACTGCCAGGGTACTATCGGTTGCACCAAGTAATTAACTCATAATTCACATTCCCTAGTAGCCAAGAAGCATTTTCATGAGTGTTAACTCAAATTTCCCTGCCAATCAAAATCCTAGAGAGGCTTGAGATAGAAAGGGAAAGTTTTGAGGTGGGAAATGAAGGTGACACCATGCCAGAGATAGATAGCCCCATTAATCCAGACACTCCAAACTAGTGTCAAGACAATGGGTTGGAGTTAGATAACAAGAGCCCTACCTTGAATGTATTCAGTCACTGGAGCACTTTAAATGATGGCGCGTGTCTGCCCTACGGAAAGCTAGAGGATTATCAAAAAGGTGAAAGTACTAAATCCTTTGACCTCAAAACTATTCAGGGTTAAGGAAAGAAGAGTTATCTTCCTATGATAGTGATGGGGAAAAGAAGAAGAAGCTCAAAAAAAGGGGATTCTTACAAAATGTCCTAACCAAGTCAAACCCCACAAAAAAGTACCAAAATGGAAATTACACTCTGATGGGTCTAAGTGTAAGAAAGGAGCAGGTGCGGGCATCAAACTAATAAATAAAAAAGGTAAGTCTTTCTATGTTTCTTATCAGTTAAAATTTCTATGCACTAACAATGTTGCAGAATATGAAGCGTTATTTTCTGGACTCCTCCTGGTTCATGAGAAGGGAATAAAATCCTTGACACTAGAAGGAGACTCACAAGTGACCATCAAAAAAATCTTCATTCAATATTCTTGCAAAGATAAGAGACTCTTAGCCTACCAAAATAGGGAATGGGACTTGATCAAATACTTTGAAGCAATCAACATCAAATCCATCCCACAGAGAAAAATGTCATCACCGATATCCTAGCTGTATCAACTAGTTCATTACATCCGATTTAGAAATCTAAACTAAATAAGCTCTCAATTGAACTAATTTTAGCCCCACCTATCCCAGATAACATTACCAATTTCCAAGTCTTTCAATATTACCAACACATCCTTGAGTTCATCATGTGTGCAGGTGTGTTCGTAAAGAATATTATAGATGAAGGGAAGGAAGAGGAAGAGGAAGAAGTTATCCCAGAGGTGCCAGATGATCAAGGTATCATAAACCTAAGGACCAATTCCATACCAAAAGGAATGGTGGAACTAGAAATAATTTTCACTAGTGACAGGACTGCTATGAGAAGACGTCCAGACATACCACCCGATGGTAAAGAATACAAAACATACATCCTAGGGATAGACAATGAGCTAAGAGAGGTCCACATCAGGAAAGAATGTACCAAAGAAGAGAAGGAGGAGATGGTCCAACTCCTTATGGACTATCGATATGTCATAGCTTTGAGTTATGAAGAACTAAAAACAAATGACACCTTGGTCATAGTGCACAATATTCCATTGAAAATAGACTCTAAACCATTCTGACAATGTCAACATCCCATGAACCCTTCTATAAAGCCTCTAATACAAAAATAATTCCAGAAGCTTCTGGATACAAGGATCATATTCCAAATTCAACACTCCATGTTGGTAGCGAACTTGGTACTCGTGAGAAAGAAGACCGATGAGATCAGATTGTGCATGGATTTCCAAAATCTAAACAAAGCCTCTCAGAAAGATAACTACCCACTCCCTTATCTTGATGAAGTATTGCAAGTAGTAAATGGTTCCCAAATGATGTCCTTCTTGGATGGTTATTCATGTTACAATCAAGTAATGGTAAAAGAGGAAGATATGCTAAAGACAACATTCACCACCAAATGGGGGACATTTTCCTATTGACAAATTCCTTTCAGTTTAATCAACATCGAGGATACTTTCCAGGGAGAAATGGATATTTATTTCAAGGGGCTAGTTGGAAAATATAACATCATCTATCTGGACAATATGACATTTTTCTCCAAACAATGAACCAATCATTTAAGAAATCTAAGAAGAGTCCTTCAAAGATGCAGGAAGTACGGGATTTCCCTGAACCCCAAGAAATACGTATTTGGGGTCACAAAAGGAAAGTTTATTGGGCACATAATCTCAGAAATAGGGATAGTAATTGACCCCAAACGGGTCCAAGAAATTCTCAAGGTGACAATGCCTCACAACCGCAAGAATTAAAATCATTATTTTGGAAGATTATCTTCATGAGGAAATTCATTAGCAGTTTTGCTGAGATAGTAAAGCCACTCAATGAAATGCTGAAGAAAGATGCTAAAATTGAGTGGACTCCTCTAGTAAAAAAGTCATTTGAGGAGATCAAGAATGCAATCGCTGCGACCCCTGTTCTTGTAAGTCCAAATTACACTATCCCTTTCAAGGTATATTATTTTGCATTAAAACACTTCTATGCAGGCATCCTCACATAGAAGAAAGATGGGGAAAACAAGAGACCAATACCCTTCACCTTAAGAACGATGAATCTAGGTACCCCAACCTCGAAAAACAATATTTTTCTTTAGTCAAAGTGGTAAATAAATTCTTGCACTACATCCTGAGGAGGAAAGTATTCAGGATAGTCCCCGACACGATCGTGAAATCTTTTTTGATGTCGAACAATCTGGGAGAGAGAAGGGGAAAATTGATGGCGATCCTACAAGAATTTGACCTCGAGTTCCAACCAATGAAACTAGTAAGAGGAAAAGGCCTGAAAAAGATGATATCTAATGTAGAAGAAGGTCTAATATTTCAAACTTACACCGATCAAGGTATGATCACATATATATGGTATCGAGATATAGTCTATTACCTACTATAGAACTATTGCCTAGAGGGGATGAATAGATCATAAAGAAGGGATCTGAAAATCAAAAGTAACTCCTACATGCTAAAAAATGGTCAGCTATATAAATATAATTACGAGGGTTTGTACTTGAGATGCCTAGACAATCTTGAAGTGAAACAAGTCCTAGAATATTTCCATGATAGATACAGGACAGGACACAGGTCAGCTGAGGCAACTGGCCACCAAATATTAAGGGTGAGGTATTTTTGGCCAACTTTGTTCAAATACACTAGCAAACACGTAAGATCATGCCACACTTTCCTGACAAGTGCAACTCGAGATAAAAATATAGCAACGCCCTTACAACCAATATAAAAATTATGTCTATTTTCCAAGTGGGGCTTCAATTTTGTTGAAGTGATTAATGTCCATTTGCTTGTAGGTTATAAGTTCATCCTAATGGCTACCGATTACTGCACACACTAGATGGAGGCCCAGGAACAAAATAATTGCACTACAGAAGTGGTAACCAGGTTCTTAGAGGAGCACATCATAACCAGGTTTGGGATGTCATTCTATCTGGTATGTGACAATGCTCCCTATTTTTCTCCTACTTTGCACACACAATGGGCCTTTGAAAATAAGGTAATCCTCAAATTTTCTTCTAATTATTATCCATGAGGAAATGGTATAGCAGAGTCCACAAATAAGAACCTGACAACAGTGATTAAACACCTCCTAGATGACAACCCGTGGGATTGGGACACACAATAAAAATACACTTTGTGGACTTACCAAGTGAGGATTAAGAACACCTTGGGGACATCCCCATACCAACTCATTTATGGCCTACAACTATTCTTTCCTATGAACTTGAAAATACCAATCTTAAACTCATGAACCTCCTCAACCTGGAGGATAAAATAATTTTTTCCCTAGAGTATGTGTCAAATCACCAGGCTATTGTCAAGAGGTGGTTAGATAAGAGAGATACCATTAAATCTTTTAGGATCTCTGACCTTTTCCTCATGTGGGACAAGGCAAAAGAAAAACTAGGAAGCCACACAAAATTTCAAAAAGTGTGGGCAAACCCTTATCAAATATCAGAGATCTGGGGGGAAAAAAATTTCATGATCAGTGCCTTAGATGAAGAATTTATCCCATTTCCAGTCAATGGGAAGTTCCTCAAAAAATATTTCAGATCTTAAGCGGGACTGCCTTTCATCCCATGTATCATAGTTTTGATCATTTTGTTTTCTTTTTTTCCTTTCTTTCTTTCTTCCATTTTCTTATTTTCAGTCTATTTCTTCTATCCGTAGTTGTTCCCCTCCCTTTGTTAGGGCTTATTGCTTCCTTTTTAAATTTTAGTTAGTTTGTCTTAGAATCATTTTGAGTGGTCCTTAAATTGGAGCAGAGGTATCTTTGGTCAAATTCTCCAAATAAACATACAGCACAGAGAAAATTCAAAAAGTCAAAAGTGGTGGTATCTTCCATTGACAATTAGAAAGGTGTCTGATGCTTAGTCATCCTAATCACAAATAAAACTAAGAAATGCCACTCAAGAGCTTTGGTTTCTTGAGTGTTTGTCAGTTGGGAGAAACACTAGTACAATGATTTGGGTACCCACTGATCCCAAAACCCAATTCTAGTGAATGAAAAAATAGGGTGGAAAGGTGAATAACTAAAGATAAAGGAAACAAGTGAACCAACCAAGAAAATTGCCTAAAAGATAGTTACAATCATAAAATTTGGGTAGCACATCCTAATCATTTCTTAGATTTCTCAACGAAGACAATATGTACCTGAGTATAGAACTACACATATCAAGGGTCTTGATATGGCCCAGGAAAGAAAATAAGAAAATTTTTCTAAGAAAATAACTCTCCTACATAGCTCCAGCCCTAGAAACTCAAATAGACAAGGGTGACTATAAGAACTTCTACCGGGGATATGAAGCTCTGGCCGGCAGTAGAGAAAGGTTAGATTTGGGACTCGGGGAAAACATTTTTGGGGCTATAGACACATGACTGGCATCAAAGCTCTTTCTAGGAAGCCCTAGTCTATGTGGCAAAGGTTGGGAAGAACTAACAAGCATTCTGGTCACCATAATCAAAGGTCAGGAAATGAACACACATGAACACATACTGGGAGACAAAAAGAAAGTTTCAAACTAATAAGTCATTGAAATATAGTTAACATGAGAAGCTCTTGGTTTTTGTTTTTCTGCAAAGTTAGAGTCCAGAAGGGTCTTGATGATAAACAAAATGCCTCTATTATTCTTTCTTTTGTCAGGGCTATTTGTTGTGGGTCCACAACACACACCCCACTTTCTTTGGTCCTCTGACCATGGGGGGACCCCTTTCTTTCCTTTTTTTTGGTCTTCCCCTCACCATGTTCCTTGAACTCTAAGTTGGAGGGGCTTGTTGAGGAAACAAGGGTGATTTTTGACCCTTCGCACTTTTAACGTTTTAGACATCAAGAGGTCCTCTGACCTCCAAAATTCTAAAACACCAAAAGGCTGAAAGGTCGAGCCAACACCTTTTGGTGTTTTGGTTTCCAAAACACTAAAAGGGGAGGAGGTCACCAAAATTTAGGGTTTCAGCCTCCCAAACCCCAAAGTGGTTGACATCACTTTGCAGGCTATAAAAGTGGCTAGAGCACTTTTTTCCTCACTTGTCTTATTTGTCTTCCACCTACATTTTTTTTCAACATCCTCATGTTCCCTCTATTTTCTTCTTTGCCTCCTCATCATTTGTTTCCATGTCAATCCTCTTTGCGATCAGAAGCCTTTTAGTCTCCCCCTTTGCTTGTACATTAGCAGGTAGCATCTTTGTCATTTTCCTTCCCTTCTTTGTTCATTTTTTGGGGTTAGGGTTACTTTTTTTTTAGTTTTTTGTTTGAAATAGTTCTTGTGTTTGTGTGTGTTTTTTCATTGGCTTCTTTTTCTCCCTCCTAGGTCTCTAGGGTTTGTGCCCTTGGACCTCAGGTTAGGTCGCGACCTCTTTTTTTTTTCTTTTCTCCCTTCACATTTTTAGGGTTATGTTTTTTTTGTATCACAGACAATTTGTAGCTTTTCGGCCTCCAAAAGGACAAAATTAGCCCCCTCGCTAGAGATATTTTTTGAAGTGTAGTTTCACACTTTCAGGATTTCAAAGTTTCACATAAATAGACACTGCCAAAACACTGAAATGTTGAAACCCTGAAGAAAAGCTAGCCCCTGCCAAACATTTTGGCATTTTCAGACTTCAAAACTTTCTTCAGACCTTCGCACACCAAAAGGCTGAGATCCATATTATCAGCCCCCTGAGTCTTTTCAGATTTTGGGCTTTCACACTCCAAATTTCCACATAGTTTTCACACTCTACAAGTCCAAAAATACTTGCTTCTCTAAAACCTCATCCATCAATTTTTGAAATTTTGCACCCCAACCTTGTCTTCGAAATCCAAAAGTCTGAAAGATCGAAAGCATATAATTTTTCATTTCTAGCTACTAAAGAGCCATCTGCTTCTGTATTTCTTAGTTGTAGTTTTTGTTTCTTTCCTTATTTAGTAGTTTTTTACTTAATAAGATACTGATTTTTGCATGTTTCCTTGAAAAAATGCCTAAAAAATGAATAGGATCACCAATGAAGTACTTGTTTAAAGGATATCACCCCCCTTTCAAGATTGGGAATCAACACAAAGAAATCACAGATACCAACATAAGGAATGTGGATTGGAACAAATTTTTGGTAAGGTTTTCCCGACCAACAGGTAGAACTGAGGATTGCACCTCCTTAGTCTTGTCAAGCCTAGTCAATGCAGCAGCACACCCAATGTCGGTCATGTCCTCTGAGATCATCATGGTATTGGAAAACCACTACATACCAGAGGAGAGGGTGACTAAAAACATAGATGGACATGTGGTTCTTGACCTCAGGCCATACAACATTGAATATGTCTTCCCTCTTCAAAAAGGTGTGGA
The DNA here is from genome assembly GCA_018584345.1 of Thuja plicata. NCBI lineage: Eukaryota > Viridiplantae > Streptophyta > Pinopsida > Cupressales > Cupressaceae > Thuja > Thuja plicata. The sequence continues at coordinate 349,675 of MU223109.1, read as the reverse complement.
TAATTTATATGACATCTCTACAGAAAAGGGCTTGAGATGGTTAAGAAATAAGACCCAAGAAGCCTATGAAATTGCAAATCAAGAGTACCTCCTACAGCCTCTCCCAAAGTATAAGCTAGATAAAATAGACCTAAGAATGGGGTACTTGAACGACGCCATCCAAGTTGCAGTCACAATGATAAGCTGAGTATATGGACTACCTCAAACCATCCAACTAGAGAGCTAGATGATCCTGCTAATAGAACAGATAAAGAATGAACCACAAGGACAGATTTGATTGGACCACCATCTTAGGCAATAAGCTGGATGAGAAACTAACTATTTTAAAACTTGATCCCAAGTTTTACATGACTTCATACATAGTGTACCTACTGGCCTCCCAAGTAGAATATCCATGACTTATTAAACGGGGAGCCTTTGGTGACCTAAATGCATGGCCCTTCATTGTTTATGTACAGTTCATAAGAAGAGATGACATGCTTGAAAATAGCCCAGATTACAAAAGAGTGAATGATGCATTCATCTTTGCAATCATTAGGTCCATAGAAGGTGACTATGCAAAGAGATTATCAGAAGAAGTTGTTCCAGAACAAGGGCTATAGGGGAATACTATTTACAATTTAGAACCTTCATATACATCCAAGTGGTGGTATATACCCTGAGTCCCAAGAAACTACCCAGGTACCCTTCTAATTGGGTAATCATCGTGGAAATATCTAGGCAGCTCAAAGATGCCTACGAACATATCAAGCATAAGAAGAAGCATTGTTAGGTTTTCCCCATTTTCATAGGACCCTACACTCTCCATGATATGAATATTTGCAAAGCATTGACCTTTGAGTGGGAAGAGTTCCCACTCCAAACATATGAACAAATCCAGACTAGATTTGACCCCATAGGCAGATACAAGAATATCATTGGAAAATTATATATCCACAAGCCACATATTGAAGATCACTGGATAAATTGTATAGATGACTATGAGGTGAGAATCAAATATTATTGTAGGATGTCCCTCACATTAGCACAAATAGCCTTAGAGGTTAATATTCACCCCAAGGTTTGGGATAAAGATTTAGATAATGTGCTAGAGCCTCTCTATAATATTGGCAAAATATATAATAGGCCTATATTGAATGTAGAGATAGACAAAGAAGAGAATGGAAACATTTAATTCAAAGAAAGGCATGTGAATGGATCAACAAGCCTTATCAAATGGATCATATTCCCATAAAAATGTGAATGGATCCACCCAAGAAGGTGGACAAGAAACATGGAGAGAGGCCCGCAGTGCCCCACCCAAAAAACTAGGAACAATATATGGGCATGAATCTATAGTGGAATATGGTTCCAACCCTAGGCACAAGACCCCAAATACCAAGATGACAAGGAAAATAGATCCTCCTATTGTATCATCATAGGCCACCCAAGGAGAAGGTCCTACCACCTCTAACCTATCTCCTACTACCACTGGAGAAGGGAAGAATATTTACAAGAGAAGGAGAGCCTCTGCCTCTCCCTAATTGAAGACTCTGTAAGAGGAACCAGAACTAGATGATCAACCCTATGTCAAGAGGACAAGATCTCGGGCAGCCTCTCTAAGGAAAAAGGAGACCAGAAAGAAGTAGACAGAGGCTCATTTGGAGCATGAAAATCATTTGGATACTCTTGTCTTAGATGAATTCCTCATGTCATATTTTGAGGGCCTAGAGGATTTGCAGATCTGCGACAAGATACACCTGACTCAAGGTAGGAATCAACATAGAGGAATAAGTCCCCATCAATCCTCAGGTGATATCCACTCTACCTCCATCCCAATTCACAAACCCCACACTAAATGTGCCTCTCATACGCATGGATTCTAGCACCAATCAAAGGGAAAAAAAATCAGGCCACTAACACTACCCAAAATATAGAAGGGGACAAGATTGAAAGGGAAAGTAAAATACCAACTCCACCACCCTCTCTCACAATTCCCATTCTGACTTCACCACCCTCTCTCCCAACTTCCACACCAACTCCACCCCTCTTCCATTTCCACTCCCCTATCTACAGTGCAAGAACCAACTCCACCACCATCTATTCCTCTAAATTCCTTTAGCCTGACTCCCCAAGTGTTGGTAAGTATAGAAGCTACACCTCCCCTCAAGACCACACAGGAAGCCATGACATGTCTTAATTAAAAAATATCAATCAGTTCCTTCTAGGATGAAGGAAAAGATAAAGATGAACAGGATGCTACAAGGGAAGAAGAGACAAGAGAGGAAGATAAGGGAGAGGAAGAAAGACATGAAATAGATGTGAATGAGGAAGAGAGGAGAGAAGAGGGTGAACATGAAGAAGATTTAGATAAAGAGGAGAGGGTGACCCCTAGTCCACAAAGCTTTGCTTCATTCATTCACATCGCCCCATATGATCTTGTTACTACCTTTACTAAACCCACTTGGTTCACTAAAGATATTCAGCCTAGAAAAAAGACTTACATAGATGAAGAGGATGAAGAAGATGTAGATATGTCATTCTTAGGGAAAGCCTTCCATCAATAGGAGACTATTATACCAGCAAGAACCATATCATACGTTACTCAAGACACCAAGGGTTGCTAGAAGACATGGGTGGTAGTTCCCTCTATGAGTGCATCTCAAGTACAGATAACCCCAAAATATTATACATTTGAAGAGGTGGACCTAGGGGAACCAACAAGAGAAGGAAGTAAGAATCTTGCAGCTTTAGGTCTCAAACATTCTCTAGGTTTCATGAGAAAACATGAATAAAATATCAAGTCCTTGTCAAAGAAGAATGAGGCTCTAAATAAATTAATCAATAATATGGTGGGCCTCATTGACCCAAATTTCCTAGAGGCATCATTAAAGGCTGTACTAGAGAATAAGGTTACTGTAGACTTGCCAGCAAATGTAACCCATCCTTTCATTCAGGCAAGTGTTAATTGAAAGATGATTTTGAACAATGGGGAGAGAAGGTGATTAGGGATATCTTCCCACCATTCATGGTTACACTTAAGGAATCCAAAAACTTAGTGGATCTTATGGAATAAATGGAGGGCTAGACTCTAAATTGGCCAAATGGTGATCAACTCTACAAGATTTAAAGATAATCAGGAAGCAACACTTCAGGATTTTTGTCAGAATATATGAAGGTGAAGAGATAGACAACTTTAGTACCTAGACCAAATGTATAGAAAACTCCATAAAGGTCTATGGGAAATGTTTGGAGAAGATCCATCAAAAGTAAAAGGAAATTATGGAATGGGTGGAAGAAATAGAGAAATTTTTCATAGGTATTGACTTAGACTTATACCAAGATGAGGATAGGAAAATCCTATGCCTGACCAAAGAAGTGATACAACAATTCAAAGTTATTCTAGTAGGAGTTAGCACCAAAGAGGGCTACACCAAATCTTATATTTAAAGGAAGATATGCAAAGGATTTCTTAACACAAAGAAGAGATCAAGTTCTTCGCTTCCGAATTGACCATTTTCAGAGAGAAGAAAGAATGACACATTGCTAAAGTGAAAAGGCAAGAAGTAGTAAGCTATGAGGAAGTGCATAAAATAGTACTAAGATTATGAGCTTCTCATCCAGATGTGTTCCGAAACTGACTAGTCAGTCCAGACTTAGCCACTTTTTTAGAAAATAATTCTTCCATACTTAGTGGGTTTTCAAAGGCTAGTTTTTTGGCCTTTTGGCCTCCGAAAGTCCAAAATGTTGGGGGTCCCAAATGTTGGTTCCATACTTAGTCAAATTTGCACTTGACAATTCTTGGGACAAAGGCCAGGGTCTGAATTCTAGGCCATTTCAGTGTGAACACTTTTTTGCATGAAAATGTAACTTTAAATCAGATGGATGCACAACTGGAGTTCATTTTGCAATGACTAAGGGTCTTCTATCAGTTCCCACCTTGAAGAGAACCCAAGATGAAGACTCCAAGGGAGAACTCAGAGATCAAGAAGAAGACTCCAGTTACAAACAAGGGAACTCCAACTCATCTCCTTCTTCTTTCTTAACGAGTTTGAACCTATTTTCATGGGAAATCTAAATGTAAAAGCATTAAGGATCCATGCATGTATCTTAGTATCAATTTAGCAGTAGCTTTCATTAGCAAGCTTTAGTTTTAGTTTGTTTTTATTTATTTTAGAGTGACTAATGCCCTATTTTTGGTTCAGAGTTTGTAGATCACAACTCTATATATTTTAAGAAAAAAAATGTATTAGGGTTGGATTCTTGATGCAATAAAGATCTACAATTGGTGCTTCATTCATGGTGTGATAATTTTCTGCTATCTATGAAAAATTAATGAATGTGTGTTTGCTTATTCAATCCTTTCAAAGAGCCAACCGTGTTTTATATTTCTTGAATCTGTGATTCTTTAAATTGAAGTTTTGTGTTGTTCATCTACCTTGCTATGACGAATGAATGGAAAATATCATCTTTTGGGTTCAATGATAAATCCATCTCGTGTGTGTGCACATCTTGGTAACTTCATGATTTGATAGATTTTGAAAATCTTGCATGCGTAAATACATTTTCCCTCCAAATGATTACATCTATTGGGTACATAATTGTGACGTGGTCTAATTTATATCTAGTGGGTTTCTCCAAATCTCTTTATCATTCAAATTTTCAAGGAAGGATTAATGATGGTTTATGTCCGTTAGGATTTCATTTTCAGAAAAAAATTCTTTATTCTTGTCACCCATCTCTTTTAATTTCCTGTCATTAATCTGAAGTAATTGGAACTGTCTTTAGTTTAAGAATAAGTCTGCATCATTAGTAAACTACATTCTTTGATAAATCAGAAAATACCAGAAAAGTCTACTAAAGTTGTTTTGGAGTTTGACGTCTTGAAATTACCAGCAAAGGCCTCCTCGTGAACATTCACATTTATCTTCAACTGAGTTACCAAGAAGGTTGGACCACGACCATAGAGAACCTTGGGAATAACTTCGTTATTCTTTCAAGAGAGGAAATCAAATCTTGAGATCCTATAAATTGAATTGTATAAAAATAATGCTCAACACCAACACTCTTACAATTTTGTCTTGCAAGTTATGAGAAATATTGAGAAAATATAGCTTACTTTTTTGGTTGTTAATTTGTTGTCCTGAAATAGAAGTATAGTTGAGAATTTCTTTCCACTTCTTGGCCTTTGGAAAATAGGATTCACCAAACATAATGGTTTCATCAAAATATTATTTTTGAGAATAAGGAAGGATTTGGGAAGAATATTTTACACCTTTCAGGAGGTTAGAATCTCTATAATATTGAATATTACATTTCAAGACTTCAAAAACAATAATCAATAGATATGAGGAAAGGGGGTCACCTAATCTTAAACATTTACTAGAAGAGAATAAATCTTTAGGGGATCTATTGATAAAGATAGAGAACATAGGAGAGGTAACACACTCTATTATCATGTTTAAAAATTTTCCTTTGAATCTATAGTTTTCAACACTTCATAAAGAACTTTCCAAGAGACCTTATCCTAAGATTTATTTATATCATTTTTAAGGACCATACCAATTTTTTTGTTGGCCTTTAATTAGTCAATAATAACATGAGTGGTGATGACCACATCAAGGATATTTCTTCCTTTGAGAAACCCCCTTTTATTCTAATAAATAATTTTATGAAGAGCAAACTTTAGTCTATTAACCATAACCTTGGAGGGAATATTTTGCAAAGTATTATAGAGGATGATAGGTCTTTAGTAAATCATTTTATTAGCATTAGACACCTTAGAGATGAGGAGAATGAAAGTATAATTTATCTTTCTAATAGTTCTTCTAGGTTTGAAGAAATCTCTCATTGTATTATAAATGTCCCCACCCTCCATATTCATGAACTCTTAGAATAAAGGAGGAAAGCCATTAGGATTGGGACCTTTGCAGGATCCAAAAGAGACCACAAAATTGCTAACTTATTGGATGGAACTTTCTTCATCATATTTTAATTATCTTCCTCCATCACTAAAAAAAGGGGATAACATCCAACATACATTAGGATCTACAAACTAAAATAGAGGATTTTGATAATTGTAAGAAAAGAAGGAAATAAAAATATTAGCTATTTCATCTTCATCCTTCATGAAGGTTCCATCAAGCTATCATATTTTTCTTATTTTATTCCTACTTCTATGTTTTAAAGTAGATTGGTGAAAAAAATAAATTTTTTTGTCCTCTTCAGTAAGCCATTGGACATGGTATTTATATTTCCAAATCTCCTCCTACTTACTAAGTCTCATACATTTCTACCTCAAATTTCTTTCTTCCTAACAAATTTCAACATCTTGAACACCCCACTCCATTTTATCTTGTATATTCTTCAAGTCAATAGACACTTTTTTTTTTCAAAAATATATATCCAAAACAAACTTTCTTTTTTATTAAAAAAGCAGCCAAGAAAAGGGGTCTAACCCAGATAGACACAACCAGCATGAGAAGTGCAGACTACCATCATATTACCAACACAACACAAAGTTCATCACACCCTCATCCAATACCTTTTTTTAAATCAAAAACCAAAAATTAAAACTAACAGGCCCCAACTCCAACATGGAGCTGGTAACTAGCCTGCTACCCCTAAAAGACCCAAGCTTCTCCTTGAAGCTAGTAACCAGTCTGTGAAAGTAAGTATCAAAGTAATTACAATTATCAATAAATCAGGAATTAATTTGAAACCAATAGCAAAAGTTCAGCAGAACCACAACAAGGCCCTTAGTGGCCAACCAACGTAAACCAACAAAAAAGCAAAGCATGGAAAAAAGAGAAGGATAATTGGGGTTTTTACCCCATTTTCTAGCAGTAGCTTGAGCCAATCCTCCACAAGGAATTGGAATAGCTTCTCATCCATGTGTTCTTCCCCCTGGGTAGATTCCTTCACCATTTGCAGAAGCTAGAGCATGGTTGTCGCCGAATGCATAACCTTGACCATGAAACCAGCCACCTTGTTGAAGTTTTTGCCCAGTTTTTTTATTTCCTCCTTGACCTCCCAAAGATCCATCTTTGAGACCAAATCTAGGGAGGAATTCTGAAGAGCTTTAATATCCTTTTGGAGTTGGGATATTTCACTTTTCATGTTCCGCATGCTCTCGTTCTCCGCTTCCTTAACCTCTGGGGTCTCATCTTTGATTTTCCCATCCACCTTGGGTTCCTCATCCATCACCTGGGGGTCCATTGTCAATGAGGATGTGGATTGTGAGTCCTTGGTCTTATCTTCAAACAACTTCTTCTTAGAGAGGTCCATGGTGGGCAGAGTGAAGCTTTCCAAAATATGGGGAGAGTCATGACTCTTCTCTTCCCCGTCCAGATCTTGAGGGTCTTTTCCTTTTTCTCTCTCCTTATACTTTCTTTTCTTCCCCTTTTAAGTGTTCCCACTGGTGTAAATATTTTTTTCCTCCTCCTTCTCCAACTCTTCCTCTTCCTCCTCATCTTCAATGTAATGCTTCCTAACCACTTTCTGTTTGAAGTGGGTGTTAGCAATTCAGTGGGACCTCGTTCTGCTATCATTATCTTCCTCCTCTTCAGACTCGATTGTGATTTGGGTACCACCTGTGGACCCCGCATTTGTCTTCCTATCTTTTTCTAGGCTTTTGGAGGAAGATGAGGGGTTAGAACGGGCGCCCGTCATGTCCTTAGGTCCCTTCACAGCCGACGTGGTAATACCTTGTAAAGAAACAGTTCTATGGGGACACAATGCAAGGTGGAAATTGTAAAGGAAGAGAATAAGCCCTTGATGGAGAATGTAATAGTTTTTCTTGGATTTTAATTTTTCCTTCACATCCAAAACTGTAGCTTCAAGGGAGTGAAGTAGGTAAAAGGGGAAAGAGATAGTATCATTGTACCTAAAATGTTTTAACAGGGGAAAGTGGTAGTTGTAGTAGGTGTTGAAGCAGCCTTCCAAGGTAATATACTTCATGAGGATGAGACAAACATCATTCTATGGGATAGGTAGCTCCTCCCTTTTGAATCCTCCACCGATTGAGACTAGGACCTCTGATTTCTTAAAGAATCTCAATTTACCAGCACAATACCACTAAATATAATTGAAGTGACTAAGGGAGTGCAATAATAAAAGATAAATTGTGAAATGACATACTTTCACAGGCATGTTTGCAGGTAATAAACAAACTTTCCCAATTCAGGAGAAAGTCACAATGAGAAAAATATCACAGTTTATAGCTCTTCGTAATATTTTTCCACTTCTTCCCATTTATGGAAATCCCCGTAGCCTGAGCTATAACTTCTTCATTTACCTCAAAGGTAATACCATTTATTGTAACTTTGTGCTCTATCAAATTTTTTACCAACCGTATGGAGATAATTTCATTGTATCCTCCCATAGCTTCCATGAAAGGATAAAACCCACCCTCCTTTAGATAGGTCACCGCACACTGGTTTTTGAGAAAACTAGCCTCAATCCTAAGGGGTTCCACCATCACCATATCACCACCCATATTGGAGCTATACTCAGGATTCCCATCTTCCTGTATCTCCACCAACATTCCACCTTTCACACCTCTACCCAGCACCCACTTAAACAGAGTCTTGCAGAAAATACCAACACAGCACCAGCAGGCAGAAATACACAAGGCGAAAAACTAGGTGGGAATAATATCCAACATTTTAATGAATTGGAAAGTACCAATCACATGGTTAGCCAAAGTAATTGTAGAGCCTTCACATATCATGATATTATTTCCTTTCCCATGATTAATGCACCACTTAACCTCATCCATCTTTCCAAGCTCTTTCAGCCTCGTGCTTTTCCCCATGTCAGCTCCAAATTTAAAAAAGCCTATACTTTTTTTCAAAATTGGAATTAAGAGCCCGTCTTTTCAGAATTCTAATAATATTAAAATCATTTCCTATAACATTTTTAAAATTTTAATTCCTCCCAATCATCATGATCTTGTTCGCTGCCTCTCCCATCTAATCAAAATGTCCTTGTACTCCATAGGTTAAATGCTTTCTTTTTCAACAAGCAAGGCAGTTTTCTTGGAAAGGGAGCCAAAGTTTCTCCAGCACCTTAGACCTTGTTGATTAGGCCTTGTGGCTGCCAGCTTGTCAGCCACCACATTTCCCTCCCAAAAAATGTGTTGTAATTTGAAATTGTCAAATCTGGGGAGCATCGACCATATGTCCTGCAGCAGATTAGACAGCCTCCAACGAGCTTTAAAGTTTCCCTTAACCATTTCAATAATAATTTTGGAGTCCCCCTCTATGGCTAGCCTTTTAACTCCCAATGCAACCACCACCTTTAGACCCCAAAAGAGCGTAGAGATTTCTGCCATGTTATTTGACCCTGATCCGAGATTTATTGCATAAGTAATGATCATTTTTTCCATTTTTGTCTCAGAAGATACCTCCACCCGCAGCAGATCCTTTGGAGGTAGCTCTGTCAAAATTCAATTTGGTGAAATTTTCCTCTGGGCGGAACCACTTGGAATTCCATCTCGCCACAATCCTAGAGCATTCAAACTCATAGAAGGAGAGAGGAAGTTGTCATTCCTTTGCCACCAAACAATCAAAAACCTTGGGGGAGAAGGGGGGGTTTTCCAATGGCAAGTACTAAGGTTTTCCTTCAACAGATTCACAACCGGTCTTGTTGTCTTATCAGGATCTTTTTCCTCCCCCCTGAATACTTGGTCATTCCTTTCTTTCCATAGGTTCCAACAAACATGTGGGGTTAACAGCCTCCAAAGGGTGTTGATAAGTGGGTGCTTTGTGAGGTTCCCCCAGTTGCAAACAAATTGGTCCAAGTCCTCCATGGAGACCCAATTTAGTATGATAATGCTCATAGTTTTTGTCCAGACCAGAGTCACATATAGACAGTGAATAAGAATGTGATTGATAGACTCAGCATGTATTTTACATAGAGCACATCTATTGACTAAATGAACCCCTCTTTTCTGGAGGTTATCCATCGAAAGAATTTTACCATGGAGGGTTGCCCACCAGAAAAAATTGATCTTGGGAATTAATTGGGGAATCTAAACTTTCTCCCAGCTCTTTTCATCTACCACAGTGTTTAAATTGGTTAGATAAATAGATTTCACCATTATTTCCCCTGATTTGTTTTGATACCAAATGGATTTGTCCTCAACCTAGGATATAGGAATCCTAACGCCATCAAGAAGCTTTTGGATTTCTTTTATATAAGGCGGCACTTGAGTCTGATCCTGAAAAGCATCTGCGAGCACTTTCCATTTCTTACCTTGAGAGATGTAGTCATTGACTTTACCTCCAAAGTGAGAAATCAATCTATCCTTGACGAGTCCAAACTTTTCCCCTCCGAGGGGTTTTTCCCCCACCCACCAATCTTCCCAAAAATGGATCTGGGTTCCATTTCTGACTGCCCATTTTAAACTTTTGAAAATACTTCCTTTGATTTTATGAATGAAATTCCATATTTTTGAGTGGGAGGGTAAATTTTGCCTGTAGGTGAATTGGTCATTGTAGAATTATTTGGCCTTCATAATTATGCTCCACCCAGAAGTTCCTCTAAAGAGCTATCAGTCCATTTTAGAAATTGGAGCCTTATTCAGGTCCTTTATTTTTCTCACACCCATCCCTCCCACTAGCTTTAGTTGAAAAATAGTATCTCAGTTGACCATGTTCATTTTAGCCTTTTCCTCTGTCCCTGACCATAGAAATTTTCTCTAGATTTTCTCCAGCTTCTCCACTGTTCTATCATTTATTTTGAAAAGAGACAGGAAATAAACAAGAATACCTTGGAGGGTTGCTGAAAGCAATTAGAGTTTTCCAGCATTACTAAGGACCTTACCTTTCCAACCGGCCAGTTTTTTCTGCATTTTTTCTAGTATGGAGTTCCAAAATTCATCAGAGACTTCCTTCACCATGAGCGGGAGACCAAGATAGGTATCTAGGAGTGAAGCTCCCTTACAGCCCAAACATTCCACAATTTTCATTTTCATTCTTTGTTTAGTGTTAAAGAAATAAATTTTTCTTTTGTTGTAATTGAGGATTTTCCAAAGAGAAACGTATCATCTACAAATTGTTGTAAAATGTCTGGGGGAAGAGTGGAGGCTGGGTTAAAACTAGTGATAGATCCAACTCCTTCTAGTCTCAATAATTTTTGAGCCAACACCTCTACCACCAGAAGGAAGAGGTATGGGGATAGAGGGTCCTCCTAACATAATCCCCTTTCTAGAGTAAAGGATCCCTAGGGTGTGCCATTGACCAGCATAGAAAGTCAACCATAGAAAAGTCAACCATTTCCACCGCCACCTTTATAATTTTAATGAAATTATCATGGAAGCCAAATTTCCTAAGCACCCCATACAAAAATTTCCAAAGAACCGTATCATATGCCTTGGAAATGTCTAGTTTTAAATCCATTCCAGCATTATTCCCTTTCTCCATAGAATGTATGATTTCATGAGTGGTGATAACAGCAACAAGAACTTGTCTTCCCGACACAAACCCCTTCTGGTTGGGATTAATTATTTTCCTAAGAAGGGATTTAATCCTATTGGTGATAATTTTGGACAAAATTTTATAGGAAGTGTTACATAGAATTATGGGGTGAAAGTCACTCATGCATTTAGGATCCTACACTTTAGGCACCACGACAATATATGTTTTGTTAATTCTTTTTAGGATGCAACCAGTTTTGACAAAGTCGCGGGAAGCATGGATGCAGTCATATTTAACAACTTCCCAAAAGTGCTAGAAGAAGGCCAAGGGAAACCCATCTGGACCTAGAGATTTAAAGGCTCCCATAGAGAAAACCATAGTTTTAACTTCCTCCTCAGTAACTTGAGACAACAGGGCCTCATTGTCATCCTCAGTAACAACCTTAGGGATAACTTCCATAAGGGAGTCAAAATCAGCATCCATCCTAATCTGAGCTGGGCTTTAGAAAATACCTTGGAATAAATCTATAGCATGATTACCAATATCTTCAACCTCCAAAAGATGGTTCCCATTAGCTTCCAGAGATTTAATAGTGTTCCTTCTTTTATGAATGGAGGCCGACCTATGGAAAAAGGCAGAGTTCTAGTCACCCTCCTTTAGCCATTGAACCCGGGACCTTTGCTTCCAGAATATTTCCTCTCTTTTGAGGTTTTCTTTCCATTTGCTTCCCCATCCTTCCTCCTCCCAATTCTCATCCCAGGTAGCATTCCCCGAAGCCATATCCTTCTTGAGGTGTTTGATTTTCTCCTCAATTTGTTTTTTACACTAGAAGATGTCACCAAACTTGGATTTACTCCACCTTTGGGCCTCCCGTTTGATAATTTTCAATTTTTTAGAAATTTTGTACATTATCGTTCCCTCACTGGGGTATTCCACCATCTCTTAATATATTATTTACATTCATTGTGAGAAGGCCACATGATTTCATAACAAAAGGGGTGGGGTCCATTTCATTTTCTCTGTTCCCAATCAAGGATCAAAGGGGAGTGGTCAGAAACCATTCTTGAAAGGTGAGAGAGGTTGAGAAAGGGAGTAACATCCCAACCTCCTCATAACATCCATCTATCCAGTCTAACTTGTATAATGTGTCTCCCTTTTCTATTGTTTGACCAGGTAAACCCCTAGATTCTACTACGTTCACTTCTAATGTTAGGAGCATAGATTCTATACAAGTACCAAGAAATATTATTCCAAGTAAATAAAATAGCAAGCAAGTTATGAGAAAAGGCCATATCATTTCAGGATAACTTACAAGGGTCCCAAAGAGTGGCCACACCTCCAGAGGCCCCATTAGCTTCACTATACAGAAAGGTCGCACCTGGCCAAATATTGTCCACCAGTAGAGCAAAGTTTTGATACTTTATTTTAACCTCCTGAATAAGAACCACATCAAAATTGAACTCAAGAATTTATTTCTTCAGAGATAACTATTTTTTTGGCTTTTTCATGCCCCGTATGTTCCATGAGAGGAACTTCATCTTTTATTTTTTTAGAGTCTTTTAGGGTTAACTACCGCCCATTGGCAATAGCCCTTGCTACTTATTTTTCTCTAACTGCTTTCACCATTGGTCGACCCAGTTTGGTTTCATTCCCCACATATGATTTTTTTTGGTTTCCACACTTTCATCCACCTTTTGGCTTTTGGTTTTCCTTTTAGGTTCTGACCAGTCAAAGAAGCTAGTCGATGGTGATGAATGGGTCAATATTGGTATTTCCATTACCAATCCCGCCCCAATATGGATTAGGGAGGAAATTTCCCTCCCTTCCTTTAAACTTCTCTTTTCAGCATCTCTTTTAGTCATAATGCTTTTAGACTCCTGTGCCTTCTCCTCATTGTTGTGTTATTTATTTCCTTCCCCTTTTAGGCTTCCTCTATGAGAGTTGGGGGCCACTCTTAGGTCTTCAACAAACTTTCCTTCCTCTAGGTCTACCACCTTTTCTACCTCTTTATCCTTTCCATTCCCCTTCTCCTCCATCTCAGATGTAGGAAACAAACCTCCATCAAGGGGGGAGGGGCCTCCATGGTCATCACAATCCCAACAAACTGGTCCCACTCACCATCCTTCACATTTAGAGACACTTAAGCAAGCCTCTTAGGGTCTTGCTCTTCAACCCTAGTAGTTACCTTGCAGTCTGTCACCACATGCCCATTTTTACCACATTTTTGACAGTGTAGAGTGGCATTCTCATACATAATGTCCTAATTCCAGTTCCCCCATTTGGATTTAAGCATGACAAAGTTGGGGAGGGGATTATTCATTGTCACATTCACATATAATCTTGCAAATACCAACCTATTTTTTTGAATGGTAATCATATATGCTGCCACATAGTTTCCAAATAAGTTCCCAATCCATCAAAGCACCTTCTCATCCCAAAATTCAAGGGGAAGACTAGGTAGGCAAACCCACACCGGCGCAGCTTTTTGCAGTTCAAACCTCTGGATTGAAGCCTAGTTTCCATTTGGCCATTAGTAGTGCATATTTTCCATAGCACCAACTTCAGGTGGAGACAAGAGTATAGTCCTCTGCAGCATTAAATTGAAAGAGGAATAGCCCCCTAGCATAGCCGATATAGACAAAGTTCCCATGACCTTCCATCTGGAAGTACACCACCTGTGAACCATAACTATGGTGGGCATGAATGCAACAAACCTCCCCGCTAGAGCAAGTTGTAGAGAGGTAGAAATGCCTTCAACCACACCATCTGGGACAACAATCTCTGGGCCAAATTCACCTACTGAGAAAATAGGGGGAGTAGAGGTGTCAGGAGACTCTTTCCCCAACACCACAAGTTTCCAACCCCCCACAAGGCCCTCTTTGTTTTCCACCACATGTTTGGGGCAAGAATCCCCACCTTCGTGACTCTCTGGAAGAGTAGACACCATGGCTTTGGGGACTGCCCAGTAATCACTACCATCCCTGTGAGAAAGTGCCATGAACAGGTCAGGGCCAAGAACCTCTATGCTTCCCAGGATCCCTGACAGAATTGAGTCCAAAGCTAACATTCAAAAAACAAATGAGCAAGAAAGAGAAGATAGGTTGTAGAGGAATATTATTTTTCCCAAAACAAACTTTTTTCCACCCCTTTACCCTTTACCTTGTCTATAATAATAGTTATCTTTTTATTTACTTGAAGCATGTGGAAGCCAATGCAAGGAAACATCCACCATTACTCCTTAAGGCTATGAAAATCAGGATGCAAGTCTACATAATCTCGTATCTAAAAGGCAAAAAAAGACTTTTTTTTGCTCCTTCTGAAAAAAATTGTGGCATTATGATGATAGCCAGATTTCGGTTAAGCAGTCAAATTAAAGTCGGCTAAACTACTCCAACTTGAGGATAAAAGGAATCTATCTAACCTAACTTGTATTATCTCATTTCCATGCCTCATATTAGACCAATTTGAAAAATAACCCTTCAACTCAATATCAATCAAGATAGTAATAGAGAAGAAGTCCCCAAAGTTCCCCATGATGTCTTTGAAGTCCTTAGTACCCCTATATTTATTTGAAGGTTATAAGGAAGAGTTGAAATCCCCCCCTATAATCCATTTATTTAGTTTTTTACCAAGTAAAAAGGAAGCTAAATAGTTCCATAAAGCTCCTCAAGAGGATCTCACATTTGGAGCATACACATTAATCAGGTTCCATATTGTTCAAAAATTAAGGATCTTGAAAGCAATGATTAAGTTATTTTTTAAAGAATATAAAACATTACCTACCACCATATGGGGATTTCACAAGGTGGAAATACCCACCCAAAGCACCCTCAACATAACTAACCGTCAAAGTTGCAAGAGGCAAAATTTTATTCATAGTCTTCTTAAATCCGTCCTCCTTCATTTTGGTTTCCTGAAGAAGTAGAATACCAATTTTATTCTCCAAGATAGCACACTTGTGCATGTTCTATTTCATTTGTCTATTCAAGACACGCATATTACACAACATAATATTATTATCAACAATCAATCAAGAAAAACCCTACCCTGGATTGATCGATATCAATCATCATCAAAGTGGCCAACTCTATTTCTTTTTTTTTTAGTATTAGAGAACCCATTAATGGTTCTCTGTTTTCCAATTGCCACATCCTTGACCACTTCATTTTCTATGCAATCCCTCTCTTTCAACCTATCTTGATTCAATTCATTCCCCAAATTAGGTTTTCTCTTCTTTTTCCCTTTCTCTTCTACATTAGTCTATTCCATCTCAGAATCATCCCCTTCAAAGAATGTCCTTATTTTAGATAGGGGGTTGTGGAAAACCCCCACAAAGAAAGGTTTACTATGAGGATTTTAAGACCTTGATAATTAGAAATTTCTTTTGGTTTATTATTTAGAATGAGATCTAGGGGATCATTTTTTTCCTTGTCTATTTTCTCCTTGAAAAGATGTGACCCAACAATATAAGAAGCTAAAATAGAGCCCTCCTAGGCTATTAAAATAGCCACATCTGAAGAGGTATCCAACAATGGAGAGAATATTTCATTAGCTTTTTAAATGTTGAGATATACATTCATCTTATTTACCATTACTCCTTGGTTCTCAAAAGATATTTCTTGATGTACATTAGCATACTATTTATCTTTAGAATTAAAATTTTTATCTTCTTCATTGTCATGTTTTTGACTAGTCTCTATCTCATTCAAATTATCTTGAAAATGGTGGTGTTGGTTCCTGATAAGGTTTTATATTTACAAAGCCACTAGTGCACCCTTCAATGCATTCTATAGAGTGACCAACTCTAATATTTAAAATCTTTAAGAGGACTAGACCAACTAACAAGGACACTAAATTACCACTCTACACTTTAGTTTCTACAAGACCAAGGGGGGACTACCTTTAAAGCCCTTTTGAGTACATATTGAACTAAGATTGACATTAATATAAGAAGAAATCTCATACAAGGCTTAACATAACTAAGAGATACTCGATAGTGGCTATTTATCTATTAAACATCAACCTTGTCTGGGGCATGAGATCGAATAATTTATCAACCTACAAAAAAATTAAAGGTATTCATGATTTAATCAATTTTTTGTAGCAAGTAACAAAAAGAGTCTTAATAACAACATCTTTGTAATACCCACAAAAGACAATATCAGTGCCTCATCTTGTTGGGTAACAGAGTCATCAGTAATACAACATACTACAACAAAGTTTTATTCATAGTTTATGATCAAAGGGTATTGCCTTACAATATTCCTTCAATGATAACCCCAACCTAGTATAATTACCACAATCCCTATATAAATATGTTAGATCTACAATCTTAAGCAAGCATTTCATTGACCATTTGGATCAAAGCATGAAACAAAAATTACATACATCACAATAATGCACTGAATGGATAAAACTCATGATTTTTTTCATTCACTTGATATAACATAATTATACATTGGAGAGATCTTAGCTAGTAATATATATCAATAAAATCCTCTGCTATCTATACCATACAATACAACTTTCAAACTCCAGGAGGCAGTTCATAAGAATCACATAGATTCAGTTAAAATTGCTCTCTTGAAAATTAGAGTGTTATTCATTCTAAGCTAAGAATTTCTACTGGGACCATCAAATTTGAACCTCCTTTCTAGTCCATGCAATCTCCTTTTATAAGAAAAGGGGGATAACAAGCTTTAGGCTAGAAAAGACAAAGATATTTTACAATTTTAAAACATATGAAAATAGACCAGAAGATAACAAATTGTTCAGCTTTCAACCATAACTAATCCATTGCACTTCCTACATGCACAGTTAAAATATTTTAATATTCTTGATAGGGAAGTAAAAATATTTCCATATAGGATATGTTGCTCCCCTAACTAATTCAATTACACATCAATTGAATCAGTTGGCAACAAGAATGTTACAGTTAGAAGAAACAAATAGCAAAGTCGAGCCAATATAGCATAGTATGTGGTTGTGATGCAAGAGAAGCGAGGATGCAAGATTATCATAAAAGATCTTTCAAGGACACCCTCATGCACCAAATATAATTTAGGAAGAGAGACCCAAGGACTCATCATCTTCTCATTCTCTTCTCCATCCAACGAACTAGAATATTTGAGTCAAAAGGTATAAAAAAAGGTGTAGCTTTAATGATTCGCAAGTTTGAAAGTCATTCCTCCTTTTAATACCTATTTAGAAACATATTTCCATTTTAATATTTGTTTAAAAATGATGTATTCTCCACATACAATCAGTCCCAATACTCCTTCTGCATCTGTATCCAGAGACACTGCTTATCCTTAACAATATCCAATTTGAGTAACTTCTAGACAAATAGGCCATCAAATGGTTATATTTATAAATTTTAAATATGTTTCCACTTGTGTAGAACATAATTTGACAATTGCATTCCAATAACTATAATTGCAAGCATAAAGAAGTGAGAGATCACATACATGTCATATTCATTTCATTTTTTACTAAAAACACCATGATGCTCTACACATTTGAATCTACTGAATATTTTTGTTTCTCATTTAGGTCTTGTCAAAGTTGTCTTTTAATAGGATTTCCCTAACATACTTATCTATTTTAATCAATATTTCTTGCTATCCATTTCTGGCAACCTATCTTTAAACAGCATACGGTCAATAGCCAGAAAAATATTAATAACTTTGGTAAAAAAATACTTTGACTATCATATAGCCATTCTTGACACATGGAAGAACCTGAAAAATTCATGGATCTATTCATTTGTCATATCCTCCCTAATATTGTGCCTAATTTCCCTTATCCTTTACAATCACAGACACATGGTAGGTTATCGCACTTCATTAGCAACTTTCCTAACTACAACTTAACCCCATGACACTGCGATTTGACATCCTTTGTTGATCTACCATGTGTCATTTTTGCACATCATCATTATTTAATCAACTTCTATACTACACGCTATGATTCATCAGAACCTATGCAACATCAATGATCTATCTGGCTATCCCCCTCCACATGTCACTCTGGCATGATCGCATGAAGCTTTTCATTACTTGTAACCTGGATCATGTGAGAGCCTGCCACCTGTTAATGTGTCCACCTACTCGAATCTCTACCTGACTGGTCCTTACCACCATGTGTCAACACCTTGATGTCTATCCTATAACCATGAGCCAACCAAAATGGTCTTCCTTAACTATTAGTTTGTCGGTACCAGTTGCCAACTACTTAACCTTGTTGGCCAAAAAGCCACATGCCTTTAAGGTACTTAGCATATATACGGATGGTTATAAAATTTTCAAGATTACCCCCATCACTGTGCATGTGGGATAAATGTCCTTAGCTATTTCCATACACAAACTGACTGTGGATATGGGATAAATTTTCTTAGCTATTTCCATACATAAATCTCCTCGGAAACCCAAATAGTAGTCTCTTTGACCTTGTAGGAAGAGTCATGCACATTCTCTAAGGTATAATTGCCCATCTTAGGTGGGCTAACACCTAGAGGCTTATCCAAGTAGGATAAAGGAGTATCCCCCTAAAGGAAGGAATCCAAAGAAGATTCAAGACAACCATGGATGTGATGTCCTTCAAGACAAGAGGTGCGACATACATTTTCAAGTGGAATCCTTGCCCTAATAATTAGAGTGAGATCCACCTCCTTGGGTCATGGAGAAGATAGGGAACCTCACACTAGATTTGCATCCAAAGATCCCATTAGGAATTTTGACAAAAGATGTTAGCAATAAAGCAGCACGAAAACCCCTAGTAGAGAAGAATCCTCATCTATAGTTTAATGACATTAAATAAATACTTTAAAATATGATAAAAAGATAGACTATGAAAAATTTGGAACTACTCTAATTTCTCCTTGCTTTAATCAATCACAATAATTCTAATATCATAGATTTGGTCATAAATATTCAAAAAAGCTTGAGAAATTACTATACATTCTCAAGATAAAAGTGTACAAAACAATATTTTTATGATGATGGCATTATCTACTTTAAATGGAGGACCTAAGATTCCAAATATGTTCTCCACATTCGCTAAAAGGATTAGATGACCATTGAAATATTTTACATTGTTAGATATTAATGGAGTTTGAAAATGACTTGGTCATGGTTAGATACTTAATGGTCGCCATTCATTTTTTCTAGCTTTAAAAAAATTGAATAATATTTGATAGGCTCGGTTTATATTTGTCATTTATATTGACCTTTAAAAAAATGTTCCTTTTGAATTTGCAGTATATGTTTGATATTTCTGAGATGTTGTTCACATTATGCATATATGTGTTGGTATTAATTTTTTTTTATTGATGTCAATATATTCTTACTGTTGTAGAGAGTGTTCCTAGTTTATTCAGTTACATGATTTCTCTATTGTGGCTACTATATTGAAGATCTAATGCTATGATTATATAGTTATATTCTGGGATTTCTAAGCTTTATATGTTCAATTAGAAGATATTCAAATGTTGATTTGAGAGAGTTATGGTGGATTTATCAAAGATTTCTATTTTGGTTGTTCAGTCTATGTCAGTGTTTTAGTATTTGGATTGGTGTGGATTGGTTATGCAATATTCCTAGTTTCTAACCTAGTAGTGAGTTCAAAACATGGATGTGCATCCTCAACTTGAGTGGTTCAAGATTTAGATGTTGGAAAGATAATTTTATTTAATGATAGTGGTTGCTAATTAGTATTCTTGGTGAAAAAAATAGAGAAGTGAATAGATTCTATGATAGTGATGTCCTTGTCGATGTCTTGATCGTGTCATATTTGTGTCACTGGTTCGTATTGGATTGTGTGATCAGATTTGGTGAATTTCATGTGGAAGTTTAATGTTGTTGTCATTTCTTGGTCGACTTGGTGATGTAGCATGTTGTGAAGGTTTATGGAATGATCTACGAATCTAGAGCATGTTTGAGATGTTGTTATAGATTATTTCTATGTCTTACCTGACATTTAATGGATCGCATTGAGTATTGTGGTTAAATATATTACTATTTTGTAATTAGGTCCTTGACCGACCTAGTTGAGATAAATTGATGTAATGTTTATATATATGTAATAATTTTGTAATTGCAAAGGTATGAGAGTGTGAAGAGAGTGTGAGATGCCGAAGAGAAAAGGTATGAGTAGAATCTACAATTGAGGTAGAGATTTATTGTACTTCATTGGAACTGTTTTGGCATATCATAGATTTTTTTTGTTAGTTTGTAAGCTTGGACAATGTTTACTCCATGATTTGAGATCAGAAATTGTTGTAAGGAAGTGATCCTTCCTTGGGATTGATATCCTTATTGTATTTGAGAAGTGAGCTCTAGCCAATGAGAATGAATGCATCTACATTCCCCTTTGTAATACTCCAAACATGATATATTACTTTTAATAGAGTGCATTGATCTTGTGGGTTCCATCCCCACCATGATTTTTCCCCTAATAGGGTTTCCACGTCAAAAAGCTTTTTGTTATGTGTTGATAACTATGTTATGATCTTTCTTTCATGTTTATCATTCAGATCTAAGATTAAATTTTATAAGTTGATTAATGTTTATTGATATTGTGGAACAACTGGTTCAACCCCCCTCCCCTTAGTTGTGTGTTCTCTTTAAGGTCTAACAAGTGGTATAAGAGATAGTGTCCTCTTTGAGAATCTTGATGGCTTGAGGAGATCCGGGATATTTACCTTTAAGAAGGTGAGTCTGGGATTTGATAGTAAAAAAATATACTATATGGAAGGACCTGGTGATTACACATTTAAGATGTCTTAGTGAATAAAATTGGACTATTACAAAGAAATATTACAAGCATCTTGTTGATATTGCTATTGTGACTACTGATGACAAGAAAGATTTTGAGTATAATATGATAAAAAAAAATCCTTGAAGTGTTCCCTATCTGATGTTGAGTATACAAACATTTTGGGATTAGAGACTGCACTTGAAGTATAGATAAAGTTGGAGACACTATATGAAGGAGATGGGTTTGTAAAGAAATCCAAGCTAAAAAGTCTTAAATAAAAATATGAAACATTGCAGATTATTGAAGATGAGAACATTACTTCCTATGTGAATAAGATCACCAAACTTGTTTGTGGAATTCGATGTTCTTGTGGAACGTTGGATGAGAGTGAGATTGTTTCAAAAATACTGATATCCTTGCCTCCTTATAATTACAAAGTTTCTTCTATTGAAGAGATTAGAACTGTGACTACTGTGACAAGAGATACATTGGTTGGTAAGTTACCTACTTTTGAAATGAGTGAATTTGGAGATAGATTTCCTAAAGTTGATTCTGAATTTAAAGCCACCATTTCTAAGGATAAGAAAAGACATGACCCTGGTGAAATTTCATCTAACCTTGGTAGATATGCTAAGGAATGGGAATAAATTGAGAAGGAATAAAGAGAGCTTGAAGCCCTATTTTCAAAGAAACTACCTAAGGGATCTGGTAAGTATGAAGGAAAGTTTTTGTTGAAGGTTTTTGCATGTAATACGTTTGGTCACATTGCTTCTAGATTTCCTAAAAACTAACCTAACTATAAGCATAAGAAGTTCAGACCTAAATATTAGAAGAAGTGTTACTATGTTGTTGATTAAGGAACAAAAAATTATGAATCTCAGAAGAGTGAAGGTGAGGTTATGTTCATTGATATTCGAGATGACAATCCTAATGAAGAGAGAGGCTTGGTTTTAGACATGGATAAGAGAGATGATTGGTTTATTGATAGTGGATGTTCACATCACATGATTGGTGAAAAAATAAAATTTGTGAAGTTTGAAGACTATGATGGTTGAGTTGTTAGATTTGGTAATAATGCACCTTGCTTGATCAAAGGAAGAGGTTCAATCATATTTTATGGTAAGATTAATATTGATGATGTTTTATATGTTGAAGGTTTAAGGCATAATATTCTGAGTGTTGGATAGTTAGTTGATAAGAGATATCACTTAGAATTCAAGAATGGAATGTGTAGAATTACTGGAAGTACAAGAATTGAGATTGCATCAAGTACAAAGACCATAGGTAACATATTTCATTTGAATAATTCAAATAATATAATCTTGATTGCTAATATTGATGACAATTAGTTGCAGCACAAGAGATTTTTCCATGTGAACTTTGATAACATTGTGAAGATAAGAACTACAAACGTAGTAAGAGATTTACCTAGATTGTTGAAGCTTGATAATGTGATGTGTAGGGAATTTTAGATGGGAAAGATAACTAAATATACTTTTAAAAGTAAGACTTATTCTTTGAGTGGATTGTTATAATTGGTGCATAATGGCATATGTGGTCCTGCTAGAACTAGAAGTTATTATGGAGATAGATACTTTATCATGTTCATTGATGATTACTCAAGGATGATGTGTGTTACATTTTTGAAGAAAAAATCTAAGGCATTTGAAAACATAAAAATCTTTAGAGCTATAGTTGAGACTGAAAGAGGTATGAAGTTGAAATGTCTGAGATCTGACAAAGGTGAAGAGTTTACATCTAGAGAATTTAATGTGTATTGTGAAGAGCTTGGAATAAAAAGATAGATGTCTACTCAGCAGACCCAACAACAAAATGAAATTGCAGAGAGAAGAAATGAAACAATTCTTGACACTACAAGGACTATGATGATTGAAGGGAATGTTTCATAGATCTATTGGAGATAATTTGTTAGCACTGCTATTTATACACTAAAATGAGTTCAAAACAAACATGGTACTACTAAGACTCTTATGAGATTTGGTATGGTCATATTCCTATTGTGGAGTATTTAGGAAATTTTTTGAAGAAAATGTTACATTAAGAGAGAGGAATATTTAGGAAAATTCAATCCTAGAAGTAATGAGGGAATATTTCTTGGTTATTCTACAAAGAGAAAAGCAAAAAAATGTTACAATCATTGATTGAGAAAGATGATTGAGAGTGTTAATATGAAAGTGGATGAAATTTTTTAGAAACTAGTTAGATCATGTAGTTATGAATCAAATGATGAAGAAGAGAGTTAGATTGTGCAAGCACATAATCAAAATAAAAATCATGATGAATTGGTAGAGAAGAATGAAGAAGTTGGAGATGAGGAGGTGTTGGAAACACAAGAGTTAGCTACAAATGAAAATCCAAAGACTCTGAGGTATGTAAAGTTAAATCATTTAGAGAATCAAATTATTGGTGATAGAAACAAAGGTGCTCAGACTAGCGGAATAATTTCTATGAATGAAGATTTTGTTTTATAAGAGTGAGCCTAAGGGTGTTGATGAAGAATGCTAAGATGAAAGTTGGATCAAAGATATGAAAGAAGAATTGGAATAGATTGAAAAGAATAAGACATAGATTCTTGTTCCTAGATCTGTGGACAAGAATATGATCGATACTAAATGGGGATTCAGAAAGAAATCGAATGAAGATGGGAAGTGGTTCAAAACAATTCTAGACTTGTCTATAAGGGATATTCTCAGATGAAACATATTGATTTTCAGGAGACCTTTTCTCCTTTTTCTATAATCATATCTATTAAAATGGTTTTTGCATATGCTACTTACTAAAATTTCAAGGTATATCAGATGGATGTTAAGTCAACATTCCTGCATGGAGATTTGGAAAAATAAGTATACATTGAGAAACTAGATGGTTTTTCCTTGAAATAAATAGATGTTATGGTTTGTGAATTGAATAAATCATTATATGGATTGAAACAAGCCCCTAGAGCCTAGTATGTGATGTTAGATAAGTATTTATTGAAGAATGGTTTCAATAAAGGTACTATTGATAGTAATTTGTACTTTAAAGTTGTTGATGATAAAATTTTGATTATTGAACTCTTTATGGATGATATTATTTTTCCATTGGAAATGAAAAGTTGAGTGAGGTTTTTTTTTATGATATGCAGAATGAATTTGAGATGTTTATGATAGGTTAGATGAAATTCTTTCTTGGAATGCAAATTAGACAAATAGATAAAGGTATTTTCATTTCTCGGTATAATAATAATGGGAAATAATTATTGAATAAATTTTGTATGGATGATTAAAAACCCATTGGTACACCTGTGATTAGTGGTTGTAAGTTGACAAAGATTGATGATACACCTAATGAAAATTAGACTAGTTACAAATCAATGATTAGTGGGTTGTTATATTTGAGACAAATTGGACCAGACATTATGAATGGTGGTTGCATTATTGATAGATTTCATGCAAAACCAAAGGAATCAAATGTTTTTTTTGTTAAGAGGATATTCAGATACTTGAAGGGAATAACTGATTATGGCTTATTATGTGGTAAAGATGATTATTTTACATTGAGTGCATATAATAATGTGAATTGGGAAAGAAATATGGATGATAGAAAAAGAAATAGTGGTGAAGCATTCCTCTTGGGTAATAGATTAGTTTCATGTGATAGTAAGAAAAAAATTGTATATAACAATCTACTGTTGAAGTTGAGTATGTTGTTGTTGTTGTTGTTAATTTTACACAAATGGTGGGATGAAGAAAATATTAAAAGATATCATCTAGTGAATATTGATGAGCCTATTTCTATCTATTGTGATAATTCAAGTACTATCAATATTTTAAAGAGCCCTATGTTGAATTCCAAGACAACATATTTCTATCAAATATCATTTCTTGAGAGATAAACTTAAGGAGAAAGAAGTCAGATTGGAGTATATAAATACTAAAGAGAATATTATAGATATATTCATGAAGCCATTATGAAAGGAAAATTTTGAGTATCTCTGAGGTAAGCTTAGGGTGATTTCCCCTCCTGGTCAGAGCTAGAGATGTATTGAGTTGCGCCAGCCTAGTGTGCCTACAAAGATTTTATTTTTTCTGGATTGATGTTTTGGTGGCTACTCCTTAGGGTGAGTAGTGTGTAGTGAATGTTTCATGGGATGTGTTGTTCATATTTTGTTTAGTCCATACATGTGCCTTTATCATTGATGTCAAATGGGGAGAGATATTCATAAGAAAAATAAGATGTTGGGGATAGATAAATGTCATATTGTGGATATTGGTGGTATTGATATATATATTATTTCTTTGTACATTGATTGAATTTGTCACATCATATGTTGTCACCAATGCCAAACAAGGAGATTGTTGGAGATTACTGAGATGTTGTTCAGATTGTGCATATATGTGTTTGCATTAATGTTTTTTTATTGATGTCAACATATTCCTATAATTGGAGACATTGTTCCTAGTTTATTCAGTGAGATGATTTTAGTAGTATGGCTATTATATTGTAGATCTAATCATGTGATCGTACACTTGTGTTCTAAGATGTATGTATTCTATATTATTCAAGTGGTTGATGTTTGGGTGCTAATTTGAGAGAGTTATGATTAATTTATTAGAGACTCTTATTTTGGTTATTTTGTCTATTACAATGTTTAAGTATTTGGATTGGTTATGCAATATTCATGGTCGCTAACCTAGTGGCGAGTACAGGACATGAATGTGTGTCATCAACTTGATTGGTTCATGATTTGGATGATAGAAAGATAATTTTATTTTAAGACAGTGGTTGTTGATTAGTGTTCCTGATGAAGAGAACATAGAAGTGAATGGATTATATGATAGAGATGTTCTTGTTGATGTTTTTGTATTTCATGTTTCTTTCAGATTCTTCTTGATTGTGTCCTATTCATGTTGATGGATCGCATCGAATTATGTGATCAGAATTGGTGAATTACATGTGGCATTTTGACATTCTTTGTTTTCTTGGTCGACTTGCTGATGTAGTGTGTTGTGAAGGTTTGTGGTGTGATCTACAAATCAGGAGTGCATTCAAGATATTTTTATGTATCATTGCTATGTCTTAGCTGACATCAATGGATTGCATAGAGTATTGAGGTGTAATGTATTAATGTTTTGTAATTAGGTCCCTCGCAAACCTAGTTGAGATAAATTGATGTAATGTGTATATATATGTAATCATTTTGTAAGTGTGAAAGCATTAGAGAGTGTGGAGAGAGTGTGAGAAACTAAAGAGAAGAGTGTTGAGATTGATGAACATCAATCTACCCAAGAAACACCTGCATGCAAAACTGCTACGAGAATGAAGACAGAAGAAAGAAGAAACAGAAGCTATGGCGGCCGATAGGCCAGAGATTGAAAAAGAATGTTGC
Source organism: Thuja plicata (assembly GCA_018584345.1). Taxonomy (NCBI): domain Eukaryota; kingdom Viridiplantae; phylum Streptophyta; class Pinopsida; order Cupressales; family Cupressaceae; genus Thuja; species Thuja plicata. Next base: position 323,131 of record MU223109.1, on the reverse strand, counting down.
AAGAAATGATATTCTATTAACAACAATAATGAAATTATAATCTGATCTCCATATGAATTACAAAGCGGACAATCCTTATAAAGGATGCTGAAACCCTAAAAAGGGAAACTAACAGAAATAGAAACTACCTATGGTTAGCTTAAGCAAACTAGAGTGAATAGGGAAGTTACTAATTAGATCATAATGATTTAAATTAGTAACCCCAATAGACTATTACTCTAACACCCCCCCTTAAGATAAGCTTAGGGAGAAGCCAAACCTAGGAAACTACTGCAGAAAGCAGGAAAGATGGGTCCTGGCAACAAGGCCTGATCAGGTACCCAAAACATAAAGCAAAAGATGTCCCAGAGAAAGGAACAAGAATAGAGAAAGAAGCATCTCTGAAGCATGTCTGAAAACTCTGTCAGAAGATACTGCTGGAACCCCCATTGAAGTGCATGATCAGGTAGAGAAGACATATGTCTGAAGAGCTGATCAATCGAACCAGGAAGCAATAGAACCAACAGGTGAACCCCCCCATAATGCTGAACTGGGAGGGGTGACAGGAACACTGAAATGCAGTACCAGAAACAACTGCAGAAGAAGAAGCAGGAACACCAAGTGCAACAGAGGTACAAACATAGGATAAAGGGCGGTGTCATCGACACATTCTACATGGGATAATGTCGTGGAAGGTACGCTCACTTGACAAGAGTGGATGCGCCTAAGGCATATGCATCAGAATCCCCCCATGGCACTTTATAACTGAGTGCAAGTACTAAAACTGAACCAGGTGTACAAGATCCCAAATAAGAAGAAGAGGGCACTTTATCTCAGTGCGTTTACAAAACAATGATACATCAGAAAGAGCATGCAAGCTCAGATGTTAGAAAGTAGAGTGCACAAGAAACCAGAAGAAGAGATCCCCGGACCTGTAGAACCAAGCACACCACCAGAGGGCATAAATTGCATAACTCGGAGGAGTGGAAACTTGGAGCAGAATCTGGAAGAAATACCTCTACCACTGAAAATTAAACAGAATCAGCTTTCCGATGATATCTTGTTTGCCGAAAAAGGAGTCCGGATGAGCCAGATATGACTCCCGGAAGGCAAAACAAGACATCGGACTTCAATAGAAAAAAATGCTATTGAAACGGTGGAACCAAAACCTCTAACCCCCACCATCAGAAAGTGCTCGGAAAGAGATTTCCGACGGTAAATGGAAGTCAGAAAAACACCCCCGTATACTCCCTGTAGAGCGAAAACAGCCAGGTACCCCCAAAAAAGCTCCAAAAAGACCAAAAAAACCCCCAGGGGCTAAACAAATTGAGCCCCCAGGCGCATGGAGAGCGCCGGGGGCTTAACCGGGGCCCCTGGGCACCCATAGCACCGCTGCTAAGAGATTTAAGCCGGCGGGGCTGTCACAAAACGCGCCACCGGGCGGCTCGGCTGGGGGAGCGGCGCTCCGGTGGCGGGATCGGGGCCGCTGGGGCGGCAAGCACAGAGGGCGCCGAGGAGGGGCCGCAAGGGGTGGTGGTTGAGAGGCGGCGGAGGGCCGCAGGTCGAGCAGTGGAAACGCTGGCGGAGGAGAGGATGCGGGCCGGGCGGTGGGAAAAGCCGGCGGTGGACGTTGCACAGGCGTGGCGCGGGCCGGGCGCTGGCCGGGCCGCGGTGGGGCGACGGCGGCGCACTGGCTGCGCGATTTGATATGCACTGTGTGCATTTTTTAAACGCCCAAAAACCATATAAAAAAATGATTTTTTTTGAAGAAAATCTCGAAAACCGTGTCCGTACGGCCCGTAGGAGGCCGAAAATTTTTCCCAGAGCCCCGGTATCCAAAAGGGTCAAAATTTTATATGATTTCGACTCTCCCGGGCCTTCTGGACGCAATGGTGGAGTCTGTTTCAGCTCAAATAGCTCCAAAAAATAGAGACCCCCCCAGGATCACAGAAGAACGCCAGAAAAGCCTCTGAAACCCTCTGAGCTTCAATGAAACAGGAGCAGCAAATAGTACATCAGCTCTGATACCATGTTGAGATTGATGAACATCAATCTACCCATGAAACACCTGCATGCAAAATGGATACGAGAATGAAGACAGAAGAAAGAAGAAACAGAAGCTATGGCGGCCGATAGGCCAGAGATTGAAAAAGCATGTTGCAAGAAATGATATTCTATTAACAACAATAATGAAATTACAATCTGATCTCCATATGAATTACAAAGCGGACAATCCTTATAAAGGATGCCGAAACCCTAAAAAGGGAAACTAACAGAAATAGAAACTACCTAAGGTTAGCTTAAGCAAACTAGAGTGAATAGGGAAGTTACTAATTAGATCATAATGATTTAAATTAGTAACCCCGATAGACTATTACTCTAACAAAGAGGTATGAGTGGAATCTACAATTAAGGTAGATATTTATTGTAAATCATTAGAATTATTTTGGCATATCAAAGATTTTGATTTATAGTTCTTAAGCTTTGACATTGTTTCCTCCATGATTTTAGATTAGAGATTGTTGTAAGGAAATGAGCCTTCCATGGGATTGAGATCCTTGTTGTATTTGAGTAGTGAGCTCTAGGCAGTGTGTCTGAATGCATGTGCATTCCCCTTTGTAATACTTTTAATAGTGTATAGTACTTTTATTAGAGTGAATTCATCTTTTGGGTGCCATCCCCACCATATTTTTTCTCCTAACAGGGCTTCCACATCAAAAATATTGGTTCTATTTGTTGATTACAATGTTATGATCCCACTTTCATGTTTATCATTCATATTTGAGATTAAAGTTTATAAGTTGATTAAAGTTCATGCAATAGAGGAAAATAATGAACAATTCAAAAAGTGCTTTTAAAGGAAAATAAATATTCTTTTATTTAAAAAATTAACAAGTTATCTTTATGAAAGAAATATTAGGCTAATCTAACTAGTAGTGACTATAAAGCATAAGCTATTTAGACATATTAAAGGATTGTTCATATTGATAAATTTGATTGTGTGCAAAAGTTATTTTTCTCTGAATTAGGTGTCCATCCATCTTGCAAGTCTTAATTTTTAAATTAATTATTTTAATTTATTTATTTATAATTTATTAGTATAATATCTCAATAATTATTTGTCCATTATCTTTCAAGTGTATTCATTTATATGGCATTTGTAAGAAAATGTAAGCATATTATATCATATAAAAGTATGTAAGAGATTTACAAAGTGGACTACAAATTTTTGTGGACTATATTGTAGAATATGACAAAATGGAACACATAAATTAGTGGGTTGAGCAGGACAATTTATTTATGTAAGAGTGTTATTATTGTGCATTATATTGAAGGTAGGAGTATGATCTTTATGCTTATAAATATTTTTTATATTTTTTTTATGTGGACATTAAGTGGATGAATATATAATCTATATGGTGAATCTATTTATTAATTATTAAATTAAGTACACCAATTAGAAATATCTTACATACATTATTTTTTATTAGAATTGTAATGATATTTTAAAAAATCATAGTGTTTTACCTGGGATAATTTATGCAAGCATGGTTTTCATGGCCCCTCGATGTGTCTAGTGCATCTAGATTGTGTCTTAATAGGTGTATTGACATGTTGAGAAATTTAAAAAAAAAATTAAAATAAAAAAGATGCACACACCCTAAACATAAGATAAATAGGGTGGGGAGGTGGATTCCTCCTCTATAGGGAATTTTGAAAATCAATATGGATGGCTCTTCTCGGGGAAACCCAGGGTCTGTAGGTATTGAGGGACCTGGTAGGGACAGTTTGGGAATTGTTCAGTTCATGTTCTCTAATTATAAAGGCCATCATACTGGTACCTTGTTGGACGCTATGGCTATTTTGTATGTTGTGGAGTGGGTTTGTGCTCTTGGATGGAGCGGTCTTATTTGTGAATCTGATTCACAGGTGGTAGTGTATATTTTGACTCGGAAACACTCAAAGGATGTTAGTTGGTAGTTACTTTTGGTTTTTAAAAATATTCTTAATTTATGTGGTTCTTTAGTCTCTATTACTTTAACTCATATCCCTAGGGAGTGTAACAAAGTTGTAGACTATTTGGCCAAATGGGCTTTTGATCAAATGCAACATTGGAATATTATAGATATCGGGAAATTACCTCTGGGTTTTCCCCAATAGTTAGATCATTTAGTGGATCTTGATAGGGTTGGTTAATGCATGTTATCTGTATTTCTTTTTGCATGAATAAATTTTAACCCTTCTTTTATTTCAAAATGAGTATGTTTGAAATTCCTAGTTTTAAAAGGGTGTTGTTGAAAAATGAATTTTTTGATGTTTCAAAATTTAATGGTTTTAAATTTAATTATTTATATTTTAAGTTTATAGAAAAAATTTGAATATCTTGAAAAAATAAAGTAAATTATGTCATTCAATTGGAACTTATATTTTGTTGAGAATTATGTGGATCTATGTGTGACATATTTGAGACTCTATTTTCATATATTTATTTGTGTGAAATTGATTGTGTGGCCTTAAGATGTGAGGACCCTAACTTAGGATATAGTAGACTTGCATACTTGTATCCTTGTATCCAATAAGACAAGATGAGGCAATGGGTTGATGAAATAAGTTCATAAAGCTAGTGAAAATAAAGAAAGGGTATAAAGAAGTTAAATAAAGGATGATCTTAGAGAGGAAAGAATCATAAAGTATTAACAAATTGTTATTCCTTATGATCTCTAAATATTTAAATGGTTTAATATTCTAACAAAAAAAAATTCCATTTGAAAATGCATCTTGATAGATATAAAAATTTATTTAAACTACTATTTTACATTAATTAAGATAATAGGTGTAGTGACATGTTGCAAACTAAAAAAATTAAAAAACTAGAAAGTGGGCATCTTTGAATCTAATTAACTAATTGAAAGAGATTGCCTAAATTAATAGTTTTGCTTCTTTTTAAATTATTTTTGAATATATTTTTTTCTTTATATTTTTTAAAGACATATGCATACATTAAAATAATTAATTAGAATGTATAATAATTATATCTTAAGATTAAATTAATAAAAATAGTTCTAAAAAATAATAATAAAAGTTAATTTAATATTATTAATATTCAATGAATGACAAGAAGGGTAAAAGATTCATAGATGAACTTTAATTTGTTTAAGAGTGAATTATATTATTTTTTTTTTAATTTCATAAAATTAAAGGAAATCATTAAGGTTTATGAAAAGTAAATTACATTAAATTTAGTTTAATATGAATATAAAATGGTCTTCCACCTGTCTATTTACTATTACATAATATTGTTTATTGTTTCCAATCTTTTATGACTAGCTTTTGTATGGCATGGTAGCACACTTATTCCAATTCCATGATTGCTAAACATATTGTTTTATTATTATTTTATAACTTATCGATTATGTGTTTAGTAGAACTGAAGGAGAGAGAGGGGGGAGATGAGAGAGGGGAGAGGGGGAGGATATATAGAAATATTCAAGAGATAAATATACTATAAGAAAAATAAGATAGAAAGATAAAAAAGAGAAATTTTCCTTAATTAACCTTCCACACCTCTTTACTTCTTTACTATACCCATTACACACACCTCTCTACTCACCTCTCTACTGTACCCATTACACACATAGGTGCGGTTCCTAGTTATGTTTGCATTCATAGAGACATTAGAACGACTGCATACCTTGGGTGATAATTTTAACAAATAGCAGGTCTTTTCTGAACTATTATTGCGAAGAGCTATGAAATTGCAAAATGTTTTGGAAATTAACTTTATTTATTGAGTAAACATCTTTTGAGATGCTTTTTGAAAGTTTGTGATGGCTTTCGGCCCCACGCTCTACTTTTGATGCATACTTTGACAATCTATTTGAGCATCGCATGGTGAGATAGAATAAGTTGTTAATCAACATTTGCACGCGAAGTTGAAAGAAGCTTTTGCATGTGGATATTCAACCTTTCTTCATTCTGAGTATCCACGAATGTCGTGTGGTCACTATCATATCCAACCAAAATAAAAATAAAAATTGGCAAATTCAAAGGTTGCACCTAAAATTTATCCAATGGGTTTTCACACTATCAGCTTTTCAGGCCACATGAATGATGGTGCGTGACCAGTGTGGCAACCAAAGTAAGTGCTGTTTGCAAATCCCAACAAGTGTACCAAATAAAGTGCATCCAATGTGAAAAAGGGAAGCAAGGAAACAGACATTGAACTTGAGAATACCATTCAGAGGCCCCATAGAGTCCGTTCTCATCAACGCAGTCCCAAACTTTTGATCCATTCCACAAATGATGATTGAGATGTGAAACGGAACCTTGGTATTCGTTCAAAACTCCAAGGCCTCCAAGTTCAAAACATTGCCAAGATAGTTGAGTATAGTCAGATCTGCAACAGGAGTATGAATTGAATAAAAAAATCCATGTCCCAGACGCGAACTCTGGGCTCCGCCAAAAACACCGACATATTTGTTAAAGATTTGATCAAATAGAAAGCTCTTCTCCCTCTTCACTCTTCCCTCTCTCATCTCGAAAGCAAAAGACATGACTAAATAATGCTCTCTTACTCTCGTAAAACCTTCTTTATTGTTCCATTAGGTTTTAAATATTCAAACATTTACCACTCGCAGATAAGAATAATGCTGGAGAAAAATGCTGTTTTTAAATATTTGATTACTAGTGCTAATCACAGCCACGCGCTATCTAAGATCGATTCCTTCCTCTAATGCTGTCAAAGAGTATATGCGTATTTCGGAACGGCGTGCGCAAGCAACTGGTCAATACGACATACATATAAGTCCTATAATGTTATCGTCCTCAGAAGGTAGCGCCCAGATAGCAAAGTCCTATAATGTTCGTTTCTGTTATTTTACTTTCTCTTCAACATTTATTATCATTTTATGGTTAGGATTTGTATAATTACTTTATTGGTAGGGTTTGTACGATTGTTTTATTGGTAGGGTTTGTGATCAAAGAGGGGCGCAGAGAGAGAAGAGGGAAGAAGAGCTAGAGCACCGTAGTGAGGATCTGGACTAATGACTTGATGGGTTTATCTGACCGTGCGCATATTAGCGACGCTATTAATATCTGCAGTGTGTTAGTGTTAATTTTCACTTGAGTCAAATGTAAACCCTTCACATTTAGTAACTGTTACCATGCATCAGTTCACTACTTAAATTTGGTATTTAAGAACAGTGGATTTTCTTATGTTTTTTATAGGTTAATCTTTCATGTATTCTTTATGTAAGGCTAACTAAAGAGAAGTATACTTTATTTTCTCCATCTCTTCAAAAATGCACTTATTGCATAATTTCTATTTCTATTTATTTATATTCATTGTAATTTATACAATTGAATACAATCTGTTCAATATAGAATTTTTCATTCTTGGCAGCTCTTTGTTTCTTCTGTATTATTCTCTAAGGTTTTTCTTTTTTTCTTGCTAGATCTATGCTGAAAATTCTACATGGTATCAGAGCTTAGGAGCTAAGAAAGAGAGCAATTTTTTTTGCATGTGTAGAAGATCAGATCTATTGCAAAGAATGGAATTTCCAGCCTCTGTCATTCTCATGTCATACAAATGGAAGCCAAAGATTCTACTTCAGCCCACAAGTAGAGGCTTGCATTAAACAATCATGGCAATAGAGGTTGAACCAAATTTTGCATCAGGCCAAGGTCACGCTCTTTTTGCATAGGCCTTGCCTTCGATTCCTCTTTAGTGACACCATGTCTGTGGACCTGTCATGCCTCTCTTTTCAACATTATGGAGGGGTTTCTACTATTCATGTTGATGTTTCCTTGGTTCCACAATTGATCAATTTCATAGACAATTGGCACCTATATTTTCAACTAGCATTTTATTCTTGCATGGTTGAAGTATCATTGGGCCACTCATACAGATTCATGTGCCATCTGCATCCTTGACTGATAGATGTTTTGTCTTTATTTTCCATTTATTCATTATTTACGGGAATCTACGTAGATTATTGTCTTATGTATCTTCGATTGACAGATGTTTTCCCTTCATTTTCCATTTCCTTATTGTTTGAGTAGTGTCGTTGGGGGTACTCATGAAGATTGATCCTGGTCTTCATCTTGGATTCAGAGGAGATTCTTCATTCAACACTATGGCAATTATCATTTGACAAATATCCACAGTTTTCGTGTCAAAAAAGATTTTGTTAGCGTATATTTTGAGGGGGGTTTTATTCCCACTGCATTTTCCCTCTTTCCTCTCTCCTTTCTTTATTTTTTTCTCCTTAATTAGCCTTAAGGGGGGTGTTAGTGTTAATTTTCACTCCAGTCACCGCCAACATGTAAATTCTTCAAATTTAGTCACTGCTAACATGCAACAGTTCACTCTTTAAATTAGAGATTTGGGAACGGTAGATTTTCTCGTATTTTCCATAGGTTAACCTTCTATGCATTCTATATGTAAGGCTAACTAAAGAGAAGTACACTTTATTTTTCCACCTCTTCAAAAATTACATACACTTATTGCATAATTTTTTTTTCTCTCTATTTATATTCATTGTAATTTACACAATTAAATACAATATGATCAATACAGAATTTTCATTCTTGGTAGCTCTCTGTTTCTTTTGCATTATTCTACAAAAAAATTTCTTTCTTTCTAGCTAGATCTATACTAAAAATTCTACACAGTGATGATGAAAGGTTTGGAGACAAAGGCATCATAGAACAAAGAGTACCTACCATAAGTGATTATAATATTTAAGCTTACCCACCATTGTACTATCATGTTTGGCAAGTATTTGGGGGTGACGTCGGCAAAAGGGTGGAAGACTTGTCATCTACCAATTAGTCCCCAATGGAAGTCTCGACAAATAGATCAATGTGGATGGATGCAACAATAGTGTAAGGATTTATTTTGAGACAACCTCTTTTACACAAATTTTCATTTCTATGGACATTTTCTATAATTCTCTCAATCAAATCTATTTTGATATACATTTATATAAAACATATTTTTAGTCAATAGAAATTTGGTCATATTGTATTATTGTATTTGTTGTTTAAAAGTACTAATTCAAAAGATAGTGTGGACACATGATGCTTTAACAATCAATGTGTTGAATCTAATGCATTGGTTGTGTTTATGTCGTGACTTGCCTCAGACATAAACAAGTAATATATTAACTCAATCACACTGACTATTTATGGAAAAGCTAATAAGATCGGTCTAGGATCTTGTCAACAACAGCATGTCAACCTTACGCCTAATCTTTAGAATGTAAAAAGTATATTATTAAGGCTATTGAATACAAGAGCTCAAAAAAAATTGTGATAGATCATTTCAAGCCCAAAACCCATTTCCAAGTTGTTTAGACTTGACATGTCTAGTATACTAAACTCTTAAATTTGTACAATTTAAAATAAAGGTTAGAGGCTTGACTCAATTCTCTGATGAATGAGTGAAGGGCATGAATGGTGAAATGCATACCATAGTCTCTCTTAGAACCTACTTTGTAAAATTAAACTTATTTATTTGAGTGTGTAGGTGATTTTCATGTGTGGAGAGTGAAAGAAGATGAAGGAGAGTTGTTTATCCTTACTAAGATGTACTTAATTACTCTATTTCAAGTAAGAAAATGTATTGATTTAACGTAATTTATATTTTATTTTTTAAGTTGAGAGATCTAAGAATATATATATGCACTGTTAGAATCTTCAATAAAGAGAAACTACCTTTTGTGGTCATTATTTATTATACCTAGTGGTGCTCATGCTTAATAAACTAAGCGATAGTCTATAGAGATGGTAGTTTTTATTGACAAAAAATAGGTCTATAGAGATGGTGTTATGTTTCTAGTAGATTGGCCAAATAGGTGAGAAGAGTGTATGGCCACTTAGAAATACTAAAATCAAGAGGTTTATATGACTATAATACTAAATTTATTTTTTCACATTGTGTATATAGAAAGTAGAACTCGACTTACTTTTACACTAGTTCTCATTAATCATCGAAGATGTTAAAACTAACTCATTCTAATCTAGTGAAGTATGTTAATGTTTCTGAGAATTTTAAAGCTATATATTATGTATCTTTCATTTATGATTATTATAGAGGGATATCGATGTTCCTCGAAAGAAAATATATTATCTTTTACTCATTTAAGAAATTATAAATGTATAATAAGGATTAAGACTAGTAGGAGGATTCATATTTTCAGTATTGATAATGCTTGATAAGTTTTATTAGATAAATTTAAATATTTTGTAACTATCTTAAAATAGAATGATAATTCAATTTCCTACATTAATAAAAAAAATGGAGTTGTAAACATAATAATAGGAAACTAATCGAGAAAGTATGAAGTGTTCTCAATGGATATTGATCTAGAAAATTTTGTGCAGAATTGGTTGTCATACCTTGTTAGATATTTAATATATCTCTTGCATGATATCTTGTTGAGAAGACAACCATGTAGTTGTCATTACAAAGAAATAATTTAGACAATTTTGAGTCTTTGTTTTAAAAGACATACATAAATTTTAGGGAGAGGCATTCTATATTGGAGATATAGGCTCTCGGTACAAATTTTAGGATCCTATATAGCTAGAGACACTTTGTATTATTAAGTGTTATCTTTAGAAAAGTTAACTATTTTCCACAAATTCATAGATAGGGAAAAAAGGAAAATGAAGATTAAAAAAAATCTCATATAGTCTAGGGAGTTCCAAATAAGAGATAAGACATCCACCTAAAACATCAAAGAGATCAACTTCACAAATATAGGATCAAGATAGGTGTACACTTACTAATTGGAGATATATTTCAACTCTAATTTATTAACATGCCAAGAAATGTAAGTTGTATCTTTTATTTTCTAGTTGGAGACAATCTCTAAATCCTACATCACCCAATTTCTTCTAAAATGTTATGAAAAGGTGGGTACCATAGAAAATTATTCCAACAAATAGATTTCAACATGTAAGTATGTTTAGAAGGATTAATCGTGAAATGTAGAAAGACATGAAAAATATTTGAATTTTATATCCGTGTCCACTTGTAGATATTTTAAAACATAAAGTAGTCTCAATTTGTTCTTCAATCAATGTCAATGTTGTAAGTTAGCCCATATATTTCAATGAGGGTTAAGCTGATTCATATCCATCTTTTAAGTAAAGGTACATCATAAAATATTGTTCTATGCATGAACAATGAAAAAATGAATAATTATATAAATTTAAATAGTAATTTAAGAGTATAAAAGATTCTTATGCCCTAATACCATTAATAGCCATGACCTTCAAGTATACACATAATTTTTTGAGATTCTTTTAAATTTTGGTAATGTATTTTATCCTAATGTTTTACATATGGTGCATACTTGCTAAAATATTTTTGAACATTGGTTAGCCAAATAGATTAAATTGATAATCAATACCTACATGTTGAATTGAAAGAATCTTTGGGTTGTAAATGTTAACCATAACATCCTTGTAGGTAGATTTAAATATATGTGTGGTCCTTATTATTTATAACCAAAGTAGATTCTATTTGCAAATCCCAAAGACTACTCAAAATTCATCCAATGGATTTTGATCCTATCATTATTTAAAGGAACCAAGAATGTTGTGTTTCCACTATAATTTCAAACCAAACTAGATGTTGAAAATAAATTCCAAGGAGCTTGCTCATAATGTGTGGAAATTGAAGAAAAGAGAAGTATAGAACAAATATTTCACTTGCGAGAAACAAGTTCCTATTTGGATACGACAAAGGATACATTACAATCAACCCATTCTAGAACACACTAATCTATTTTTAAAATGGATAATTGATGTGTACCACCCGATCTCATTCTTATGAAAATCTAAACCCTTAAATTTTGGTGAGAATTTGCAAATAATATACCACAAGAATACGAATGGAATTAAAATTTTATCTAAAGACTTAAAGTTAAGTATTGCCAAAACAAGTGACCATCTATAAATGTTGTAACATGAGTATGATTAAAATCACTAGTCTATCCATAGATATAGCATATACATGTTATCAATTTTGTCAAAAGCAAACACATTGTTATACAAAATATAATTTTAATAAAAAATTTATCTCCCTCATAAACATCCCTTGCATGATCTAATCAAATGAGACATTAAGAAAATGATTTGTTAGGCTTTCAAAGTTTTTATAACTACCAAGTTACACAACGATATTTTGTTACTTGTTTGTATTTTTTTAATGTACCAATGGATTCTGAAGAATTTTAAATTGTACTAAATGTGAAGACAATAATCTACTAAGAAAATGGTGCAATATTTTCCTCCATCTTTATACATGACATAAAAAAACATTTTTATATTTAAAAAAAAGAATCCTAGCTAGTAGATATTAAAAAAAAATACTTTATATTGAAATAAAATAATTATGATTGAAAATATTATATCAATCATTGAGCTCAAATAATTATAGTTGTAAAGAGTCTACAAATTGTTAAAAATAGAAGTAGGTCTCACATATAAAAAAAAAAATTACTATTTTTTATTGTAATAACATTTCTCACATGTTTTGATTAGATAAAGAAGAGAGGGACTAAACCCAACATCAAAATAACATCAAGTATAAAAGGATAGTCCAGAGAGTATTCACGAGCAGTGAATTTTAGAAAATAAACTAACAGAAACTAAACATGAAAAAAGATGAGAAAAAAAACAAAATACAGAACCAACACCCAAGACCAACACAAAGCATGGAGAACTAGGAGACCAAAAAAGAAGATCAACCTCCTCTGTAAATCGTCAGCTACTTTTTGAGCTCCATCAAATTCTTGAGGAAGGAGACGCATTTAGGAGGCCGAGCAGAACCATCATAACCAGAGACAATGTCATCCCTAGTCACCACCTGCAAGTTGTCCTCTCTCTTCTTCTGTTTCATCTTTCTTTCCTGCAACTCAACCTGGCCTTCTCACAAGGGTTTAAGAAGTGCTAGAAGTCCTCTTTGTAATTATCCTTGGAGTTATGTGGAAACTATTTTCCCTTCATACTAAAACCAGTCTCAATGGTGATGGTTTCTATAAAAACAAAAAAGGAAACCCCACCAACGGTGACCTTCCCAGCCACCCAAGCCTCGGAAAATTTCTGGGAAAGTTCATTGTTAAAACCATATATACCCTTGACATAGTTATCAACCTAGCCATCAATAATAATATTCCACGCCTTATCTTTTTTGTGTTCCTCGAAGGTGTATAGCTCAATCTGAGTTAAAATCCACACCCATCAATCTAGCAGAGAAGCCACAACTATACAAAGCCTCAAGAACACTGAAAAAACAAAGCCAATGCATATTTCTCAAGCACCAAGAAAATTGCATAAATACAAAGTTTTTTGGCTCAGATAACCACAATATGCAGAGAACAAGGTAGAACCTAAAACATGAGCTCCAAGAGCCTTACTCAACATATCGTTTCATCATAAAGTTATGTGATGTCTTCATTATTGCCTAGGTTGGCAATATCCCTTCTGATCTCTACACAAACCGCCTTGAGGAGCGAATTCATGACTTCCCAAAAACTGATATCTTTATAAATCTACCTTCCACCGCAAGACTATCTAAGGTGTCCTTACCCTCTCGGAAAGTGTGTTGGCAACAAAACACCTCTAACATGGCAAGGTGGCCATATTTCTTTTCAAAAATATGTTTTGTTTCCCATCATGCCTTTTACTTGTCAATCAAGGTCATAATTACATTCATCGCATCACCCTCCATAATGATCTTTTGATAACCTTGATTAATTGCTAACATCACCCCATGATAAATTGTGCATGCCTCTGCCACGTGGACAATTTGAGATCCTAAGTTCATTGTGAACGCTGTCAACATGGCTCCCCACATGTCTTGAATGAGGCCACCCCCACTCACCCGACCCGGGTTTCCCAAAGAAGATTCATTGAAGTTCAATATTACCCATCCAGGATTGGGGGATAACATTTCTCACATGTTAACAAATAATAAATTATATGTTATAGTTAACTCACTAATTATTTAAGATAGGAAACTAAAATCATGATCTTTACCTTGAAAAGGAAAAAAAGACAAACAAAGTTTGGTTTCAAAGAAAACCCCTTACAAGTAGTAAATGAATACAAATTTTTGGACCTTTATTTTAATAACAACCTTAGTTGCAAAAATTGTAGAGCAAAAAGAATACAAAGGGGGTACAAATATTTGTACATGATTCAAAATAAATGTAAATCAGTTGAGCTATGTGATTGGAAGACAAAGAAGATGCTACTAGGGTTGTTTCTTACAAAAAATTTATTACATAGTTGTGAAGCATGGCGAAATAGCATGGCATACTCAATATGAAGCAAATATAAAGATTAGAAATATATTTGATAACATTTATTTTCAAAATTAAAGCCATGGTCCTTTACGAGATTATTTTAACTAAGGCTGGTGACTTCTCTATTGAAGGGGATACTATGATCCAGATTTCAAGATAGTTGAAGAGAATGGAGAATATGGAAGGCCATTTGCTAGCTTGAAATTGTTCTAGCCCAAAAAATCTAAATTGAAGAGAAAATTAAATAGATGAAACAAAATATCAAATGGATGATTAATGGGGGCTTAATACACAAGAATAACCATATGTATAAATGTAAAAAATCAAAAAGTATGTGAGAGAAATGACATATCAATCCCGGATATGACCATGAGCAAAACCACTATAAAGAGGAGGATATAAAAAGGAAAGTTAAAATGCTTATAACCCAACTAAAAATTAACTCGAACCTTCTTAAGAGCAAAACATGGAGGTGAAAAACATACAAAGAAAAAATGACTCACAAAGTTTTCTATCTCTACACTTTAAAGTTCGCAGAAATAAAATGGCACTCTGCATAGGAAAAACATCAAACCAAATATATTGATATCTTAAAAGTGGAATCACTAAATACTTTGTTTATTGATACTCTAAAAGTAGAGTCACTAAATATTTTTTTTGAAGACAACAAATTATAAAGATGACAGACTACCAGATTAAAATCCTTAAGAATTAGGAAAAAAAAATGGGAATGAATATAGAAAACCTTGTGTTGTTTTCAATCGTGTATTCTCGTAGATCTTCCCAAAAAAAATTGTATTTTCATTTCAAACACTACAAAACATTATCAATGTATTGCATGTTCATTCTTCCTATTTTGCTGTTACATATTACACACGTATTTTCAAACGGCGTGGGGAAACAACTTGGTCAATGTGGTTCGACATATGACGTCCACACGTCGTACTATGCTGCCACCCCGCGTAAACCCACATAGCAAAGTCCTATTATTTTATTGCTAGGGTTTCTTTGATAATATTCTTTCAAAATGTAAAAGTATTTATATAAATAGAAACAAATACACAGAAATGATAAACATCAGTTTTATTTGTGAGAAACCCGCAGTGCAGAGAGAGAAGAGCGAGGAAGAGAATCACGATGAGGATCTCGAACACGAGGATGAGTTTTCATATGCTGAGCTTAACCACTGAAATCTTCTGTAAAAGTGAAATGATTGGAGATGGAGGCTTCGGAAGTATGTACAATGAGTATTTCCGAGTTCCATTCAAGACAGGAAAGATTACGGGTCAAAAGTGATTATAGGCAATAATCTTATACACCGTAATCCTGTCAAAGTTTTTCATGCTTTTACGATGGTGCCGAAGAAGGGGTCAGAGGCTTCCCGTCTACGACTAACTCCCCAATAGAAGTCTGGACAAATATATGTTGAATTAACCCAACGGTCGCCTGGATCGCAGATAAAACATAGCCTTTGCTCTTGTTTGTCTTCACCAATTCCATACAGACAGAGTTTTCCCAGAGACAGAAAGGCCAGTAACGTGATGTTGGATTCAGATTTCGGAGCCAAACTGGGGGTTTTTCTTGTTGCCGGATAGATGAAAGCTGAAGAAAAAGATTCCACGAACTGTTCAGCGGTACATTTGGGTATTTGACACCGGAATCCCTCCAAGAGAAAAGCCCAGTCAAAAATCAGATGTGTACATTTTTAGAGTAGTTGCTCTTCCAGCAGACGAGCTTAAAATATTTCCAGACTGCTAGAATAGGTTTGGCACATGTATGAAAAGAAGACAACAGTAGATGGAGCAGATGAAAAACTTGATGGAAATTTCAATGTTGAAGGAATGTTGAAAATTAGAGCTTATCTACAATCTCTTCCATACCAGGTTGGATTATTGTCGGTAGCCACGTCCGGCATATACAACAATATTTGAAGGCGTCAATGCTTAATTGACACAGCACGTATGCTCCACCGTCGTGGTTGATCATGGCTAATTTTTTTATGGAGGTATAGATCTATGAGCACAGCAGCTTGCTCAGGAGAGGTATGAAGTCGGAGAGCAAATCAATCTAGTGAGGGCTATCACAAAATCAATTTTGTCGGATTGAGGGATATTCGTTTGGACCTCATTTTTATGATGTTGGAGTCTTGCACTCTGTAAAATTTGATTTCTAATAGGTTCAGCAAAACTTGATCCTTAGTGCGCTCATTTAGAACCATTAAACTTTACCAATAGACCAATGACCCAAAAGCCCATTGACATCATCCTTAATTTTAAGGGCCAAGAGCCCATTGACATCATCCTTAATTTTGGGCTTACCAGCTGTTAGATTCGTTTGTCTCATGTAAGACAATATTGTTTATGTTTTGCCCACCGTTTGACAGTTATTTCTTTTGTAATAACATTGTTCAAAACTCATTCTTTTACCTCCATGCAGCTGTAAATTAAAAAAATGGTCCTCTATAGTAGAGACTAGTGTAGTATTCTGGAAGCTACCAGCAGCAGTTTCTTCCTTTCTCAACTACTATTTTGGTCAGACAGCTGAGTGGAGTTTTCTCCCATGTTTTCTGAACTGGAATATATTAGAATATAAAATATATCTGATGCATCCCTCTTTTTTAATCTCTGCGTGCTTACCTGGACTGGTATGCATAGTTTGTGGAAATTAATGTCGTTTGAGCAGCAATATTATTAAATTATAAAAGTGAAGATCATAGCAATGCTTGTATTGATGGTCTTTCATGAATAAATAGTTTTGATTGCTGCGGCAATGTTGTGTTTCATCTTAAATAGTGTTCTTAAATAGTGTTAAAAGTTGATGTGTTTTTGATAAAAAAAGCAGCAAGAGGGTGCTGGCCCGTGAAACAGAGGACTAGAAGCACATTAATAGCATATTAATGGCACCAGTCGAAGCTTAAAGCAGATTAACAGTTTATCACAGGCAATAAAATTCTGCCTCTATCAAAAACAAAAGTTTCAGATCTACTTAAAAAGGTAAAACCAGAGAGCTTGTTAACAGTAACGTCTTTAAAAATATTGACACTAAGCCACGCAGGGCTCCACCAAAACAAAATTCTAAACTTAAAATTAGAAACCTTCTGGTTTTCTGTTAAAAATGTATATTAAAATCCTATGTTTTCGGAACTGGTTTTACTTTCAACATTTATATTAAAATCCCATTTATTCGCAATTGGTTTTACTTTCAAAACCAATAGTTTTGTGCTTCTATGTTTTGGGTTCGTCCTTTGTTTATCTCTCTTTCAGACACTTGCCAGTCAATGGACGTTTTGTCACCTTGCATTTGTCTGACATCTCCCTTGAGAGCTAATAATGTGAAAAAAAAATAGTGTGATTGATAACCTTGAAACAAGCCAGTGCATCCAACACCACTTATTCGCTTATTTTTTTAAAATACAATTAAAACTTTATAGAGATATAAACTGTCAAAATGTAAATACAATTATTTTGATGTAATTGGCTTTTATTATGCTCAAGTCATTTAATCTTTGAAATGAACAACCTAAAAAGTAAAATCAATGATCTATATTTATCTAGAACCATGGATGACCATCAAAACAATTGTGGTCATCCAATTTTTCCGGGTTGCTATTGTTGTTTTTATTTAGTTTCGCCATCCAAATCTTGGAAGCCAAGTTAGATGACCTACAGCCCGTATGGTGCAAGTAGGAGCACGTTTGGGACCCACACCACCTCATGTCGTGAAAAACATTCTTTAAATATGATTATGAAACTCCTGCCCACAGTTAACAGAAGGGTGGTGAAGAAAAGACAACCGAGGTCAGACATAGAGATGAGCCACAAGCATTTGTAGCAACTACTACTTCTTCATGGCCCTCCACACCTATGCCAAATACATTCACCAACGATCTTCTGGTCACTCTGTGGTTTTACTTTGTCCTTTAGAGACGAGGAGATGGAAAATAATGTCACTTAGAAAGAAAATAAACCATTGAATTTCAGATGAAGGGTAATGAATGATTTGAAAGTAAATAATGCACAATTAATATCTCATCAAGTAGTCATGATACAGGATGTTGAATTCAATAGGGATACATAAACCAACCCACTCAAGAGAATTTGTCCTTTATTTCACCAGTAAGCCTATGATGTAAACTACTAACCACATGGTGACACATAGTAACAAATAAATCTTGAGTGTTTTATGAAGAAGAAGGAAATTTTAACGCCCATGAGGCTAAACATAGCCTATGGATAGCCTATCAAATTCAGTAAATCTATTCTTTTTCTATGCAAGTTGGTGATGAACACGCCCAACTTATCAAGGTGTTCCTCGCTGAATAAGTTATGCCAAAAGCTAGTTGTTAAAATATTCATAAGTTTATCCCTGCTATCCTTGTAAGCAACACATTCAATAATAAAATGGTATTCAATTTCCCAATTCCCAGGTTTGCAAAAAAAATAAAAACGCTCTTCCCATGCCTCTTTAGGTCTTTTCCAACCCTCAGTCTCACAACAGAGCTCACGTGAGTTGGTCCTAAGCTGAGCAATAAGAGTTTTTCCTCTCCAAGCAATATTGGCCCCTATGTAAGCTTTTTGAAGTTGGTCACAAGTGGGATTAACATGACTGATATAATACTTTTCCTTCCTACATATCCTATTACCCCAATTCCTTTTGTAGAACTTATCCATAATGAAAGCCTTTATTTCTTTGTTATTCATGGGGCATGTGTTGAAATGAATATTCCATTTACCTATCCATTTGAATTTTGGTTGCATCCACGTCTTCTTCCTTTTGGACAAAATATTATTGAAGACAACCTTAGGCCATCTATTTTCTTCCATTGGTTTAGGTCTTTTATAGTAGCTTATGAGACACACCATAGCCATTGCTTCAATAGGGGTAGCTCCCGTTTCACTTAACATGATATCATATGGAACAATTCTTTTGATTTTTAACTTTCTTGTGATCAAACATTTTTTGAATTCCCTCTAATTGCTTCCACTATTAGATGGAGGTGTTGTTGGCCCACACCTCAAAACCATAAAGAAAAACCAGGAAAACTAAAAGACTAAAAAGGGTTTGGGTAGTTTTCCAATCCCAAACCTCTTCCTCCCTACATCTATTCTAAAGAGAAAAAAGGCCTTCCAACCTCCCACAATTATTTTCTTTCTGCAACATTCCAATCTTAGATTCTTATTCAAGTCAATGCCAAGATATTTTTATTTCGTAACTTCCTCAAAAATATTGCCTTCAAAATAAAACTTATGCTGATTTTTTTTTTTGATAGTACAGAAAACCATGACTTTAGTCTTGTTAATGTTAACCTGCATTCCCACCATACTAAAAAAACATTCAAGGGTATACAAGTGTTCTTGCAACCCCGTGGAAGAATTGGAAATAAAAATGAGATCATCTGCATAAAGGAGCAACATAATCACAAATTCTCCCAATTGAATACCCTCACCATTTTGCATGTTTAATCCCTCTTCTAGATTGTTAATATAGAGACCAAACAAGGTAGGAAATAAGGGACAACCTTGTTGACCCCAACATCACTCCTAAAGAATTCTAAAATGTTGATTGAATTTCTTATTTTAATTTTGACCTCTTCATACATCCGATGAACAACAACTCTAAGATGCATAGGAATCCCAAGTTCTTCCATTCTATGTCAAAGCTTTACCTTAGGCACAGTGTCAAATGCATTTTTGAAATCAACAAAGAAACAAAAGACTTCATCCTTTTTCTCCCATCCTTTTTTGATAATGTATCTCAGAGTAACGCAATGATCAATTGTTGATTTCTTAACTCTGAAACCTACTTGCCATTTTTCTTGTT
Organism: Thuja plicata; assembly: GCA_018584345.1. Lineage (NCBI taxonomy): Eukaryota > Viridiplantae > Streptophyta > Pinopsida > Cupressales > Cupressaceae > Thuja > Thuja plicata. The sequence goes on along the minus strand of MU223109.1, from coordinate 303,011 downwards.
TATGTCTTTCTTCAACTCACTTACTAAATTTTTTTTTAATCATGCTGCCAAAAAGTTTTGCAAAAAAGGGTTGATCATAATTATCCTCTAATTGGAGGAGTTTTTGACATCGTCACTCTTAAAAAGGTGATAGCCAAGCTAGTTGTCCAGTCCTTAGCAAAACCTTATTGGTAGATATTATTAAAGATTTTTGTAATATGAGGTGCAAACGATTTCATATCCCACTTAAGATACTCTTCTTGAAGCTCGGCCAAGTCTTTTGCTTTACCATCGCCTAACTTCTTAATGCCCATCTCAGCCTCCTACATAGTGAAAAGATTTTTTCGTACTGACCAAGGGTGGCAGGTCTACCTCACAATTTATCTCATAAAGTTGCTTTGCATAATAAAACCACTAAGTAGCTGTGATATTAATTTTAATTTGTTTCCTTTCTTGATTGAAGCTCCTTTTGAAATAGCTTGGGTTTATTTTTACCAAGAAAAATTACCTCTTCCTTCCTTGTGATCATATAATCATCTTCTTTCTTCTTTCAAATATTCTTGTAGGCTTTAATGTTAAATTTTTCTTTATTTGACTCTCTTAAATTTTTCCTATCCATTTTATGTTACAACTAGTGGTTGTCGTTGCACCAAAAGATCGACCTGTTAATACCCGATACAACCACTAGACATATAGAAGGCACATGAAGCAGTTAAGCCATGTCACAAACTACCATTGCGTTGAACAACTATGGAGACCAAGGGCACAATCAGCCTTACTCACCATTGTAACAATCCCCCTCCCGTACAAGAGTGAGCTTCGAACCTACAACCATGCTCTGATACGACTTGTTACAACTAGCGGTTATTGCTGCACCAAAATATTGACCTGTCAATACCCGATACAATCAATAGACATATAGATGACATAGGAGGCACTTAAGCCATGTCACAAACCACTGCTGCCCTTAAAAACCAAGAAGACCAAGTTCGCAATCAATCTTTCTTACCATTGTAACATTTTACACTCCTCGTCAAACCAAGCATTGGCCGAAAAATAGTTTGTTTCAGACTTTCTTTTCTTTTCTTTGTTGCTCTTTGAAAGAGCCCCATGAATCCAATTTGTTAACTCATGACTATTGATACCATGTAGATGCATTCTCTTTCCTTACAAAGATTCTCAAGCATAACCCTAAAAGTATTACCATTTTTCTTAGTCAAAAAAAATTTCCCCGAAGAAGAGGTGTTTGAGGGCACCGAGTATTTCCCACAGGCTAACCCTTTTCTGTCCACAACAAATTAATATAAATTGGCTTGTGATCTAACTTCAAATCCCATGTGTTCTCCAATCTAAAATTCCTCAATTATCTCATAAAGGTTATGTGAACATATTTTATAGTCAACCATGCTTGCCCCATTATAGGTGTTGCATGTGAAATTACCCGACTTTGACCACCTAGCTAAATTGTTGCAAATTATAACATCAAAAGTACCCCATAAAGTAAGAAATTTATGTCCAAAATGGTTGCAGCCTTTAGAGTCTTTTGAGATTCTTTCCCACTAATGTTTACTATCTTCTATTAGCCAAATAGGATTACGGTTCTTGTTATAGCTAAGTATACTAGCTTGTTCACTTGTAGTCCTAGCATTAAAATCCCCATCAAGGAGCACATAACATTGTTGAAAGAACACAACAACATTCTTCTTTAAAGCTGAAAATGGATATTTGTGGTCTAAACGACACATTTTATACATTTTAGAGACTTGAGGAGCAAAGTAACATGCTGCAATTATAGTAAGGTAGTTATTTTTAGATATTTTGAAGCATATGAACAGTTTAGTAATGTCTTCTTTCTCCAACTAAATGAGATGCCCTAATTTTTCTTTTACTAGAACCACTATACCTTCGTTCCCTTTACCATTACCTACTCCTTCATTCCACACTGTCAACTTCAAATATCCCTCAAACAAGGGAGTCTTATATCCTCCGTGCTCATGTAAAACGTTGATGTTGCAGCTACATTCACAAATGTACATGTAAAATGGAGGAATGCATTAATGATAACTAATAAAATGTCTCTGGGAAGGCTTCTTTAAGAGATTTGCAATATGAATTTCTATTTCAACCATCCCACAACTCCCTATTTACCAAAGCCACCATAAGCTTTTTTCAGGTTGTTGTTGTTTCCATCACATTAATTCTGCTAGCAAGATCCCTTCTAGCAAGACTGAATTTCCAACCTTGGATGCTCTTTGTCCCTCTCTCGCTTATTTTCTCCCATACAATTTACGTACTTGGGCCCATTTATACCTATTTCATATGCCAAGACCAAAGGGAGAGTAAATGAAAAAGAGCATAACATGCTATAAGAAAATAAAAAATATATTTACAAATAAAAATTCATTCACTCATTCCAATTTTATACAACAGTAAAGATATTTTAATTAAATGTGATTTTAAAATTAATAGAAATTTAAAATTTAATTTATACTATAATTGTCTTTATCCTAGATATTAGATTTTGTATATAATATGAATATTGATGTGTTTTAATATAAGATAGTATTAAATTATATATAT
>MU223109.1:277130-297439 GCA_018584345.1 Thuja plicata | reverse complement strand
ATATATAGTGGATAATCCACTTTTGCTTTTTAAAAAAAATTGTAATTTATTTTGACAAAATTCTAAATTACTATATAATTTAATAAAAAAATATCATAAAATCGTATGATAACTATTAATAATACATATCAAAATCCTAAAAGTGTATTTCTCATAAGTGATTTTTTAATTGGTATTAAGAAATATTTAATTCTTGTGAAAATAATTTAAAAATTAAATTAACAAAGTTTCTAAATTCATAGTAGAAAGTATTTAAAAAAACTTCAATCTTTTAAAATGTTCTAAATCAATTTATGTTTTATAATAAATATTATGAAATGATATATATTAATATAATAAATTAGAATATTATATTATATTTATTTCGAATAAATGCCTACAATTTACTACTAATTCTAAAAGCTCATATATACTAGTACATGAACATGGAGGAAGTTATTAGAAAGATTGAAAGTATCTTATATATGAAATGTGAAATGTCAAATGTTCCCTAATATAGAACACTTGAATCACAAGATGGGACGATGAAATGCAAAGTAGAAGACCAAAAATTAAAGCCCCAAATGAGGGAATAGATAGCAAGAGTAAGAAAAGAGAAGAGACAATGTGGATGGTGTCATTAAGGGGCAGACTTATATTAAATTCTTAGTAAGGCCTCCAAAGTAAATCTTGGCATGGATGGTACAAGATGTACGATGAAAAATACAAACATGATGTGTATTGGGGCCATGCCTAGGAAATTAGGCATTTCCACTAATAAGAAGAAGAAATCGAAGTGTTGGCCAACGAATTGGATTTGTGCAAGCATAAAGGTTGTGATCCCATTGACATCAAGGTGATTCAATTATATGTATAAATGTAATCAAAGACAAGATAAAAGTAAAGATGTTGCATTTGTACACATGACTAAGGAGGAGAAATGGATATAATGTCACCTTCTCCTCATATTTCAAACTCTGCAACATAGTCAGGAGGCACCCTACACGCAACATCCATGCCTTCTTTTCCTATGACTTCCTCATTTCCGTCTGTGGCCAACTTGTATGTTTTCATTGCCCAACTCTCCCTTACTACCACTTTTTCAATGGAAATGTATCACTCATATTTTTCAAACACTTGAATATATACAAGGTTCCTTGAATGTGATTGGGCATTGAGATCTTTAATTATGATCTTGTATCCATCAAATCTTGTTTTTAATGTCTAATATTCAAAATTTGGTAGAGTCTGAGTTGCGATCTTGTATCCATCAAATCTTGTTTTTAATGTCTACTATTCAAAATTTATTAGAGTCTGAGTTGTGATCTTGTATCCATCCAATATTGTTTTTAGCTTCTAATATACAAATTCTCGTGAAGTCTGAGTTGTGATTTTGTATCCATCCATCATTTTTTAACACCAAATATTAAAAATCTAATAGAGTCTGAGTTATGATGTTGTGTCCATCTAAATTTTTTAACGTCTAATATTCAAAATTTAGTAGTCTCAATTGTTAGCTTGTATCCACCCGATATTGTTTTAAACATCTAATATTCAAAATTTGATGAAGTCCGAGTTGTGCTTTTCTATCCATCCATCCTTTTTTAACACCAAATATTAAAAATTTGATAGAGTCTGAATTATGATCTTGTATCCATCCAAATTTTTAAACGTCTAATATTCAAAATTTACTAGAGTCTGAGTTGTGATCTTGTATCCATCCAATATTGTTCTTAACGTCTAATATTCAAAATATGGTGAAGTCTGAGTTGTGATTTTGTACCCATCCATCCCTTTTTAACACCACATAATAAAAAATGTGATAGAGTTTGAATTATAATCTTGTATCCATCCGACTTTTTTAGCGTCTAATATTCAAAATTTAGTAGAATATGAGTTGTGATCTTTTATCCATCCAATATTTTTTTTAACGTCTAATATTCAAAATTTGGTGAAGTCTGAGTTGTGATTTTGTATTCATCCATCCTTTTTAACACCAAATATTAAAAATTTGATAGAGTCTGAATTTTGATCTTGTATCCATCTAACTTTTTTAACGTCTAACTTTCAAAATTTAGTAGAGTCTGAGTTGTGATCTTGTATCCATCCAATATTGTTTTTAACATCTAATATTCAAAATTTGGTGAAGCTTGATTTGTAATTTTGTATCCATCCATCCTTTTTATACACCACATATTAAAAATCTAATAGAATCTGAATTATGATCTTGTATCCATCTAACTTTTTTAATGTGTAATATTCAAAATTTAGTAGAGTCTAAGTTGTGACCTTTTATCCATCCAATCTTTTTTTAACATCTAATATTCAAAATCTGGTAAAGCCTGATCTGTGATTTTGTATCCATTCAAATTTTTTTAATGTCAAATATTCAAAATCTGCTAGATTCTGAGTTGTTATCTTGTATCCATCTGACTTTTTTTATTGTCTAATATTCAAAATATGGTGAAGCCGATAGGCTGGATTTTTTGATCAAAATTAAGGAACATAAATAACCTAGAAACCATTCAAGAAATATATATGTAGAAATAAATGAGCAGTTTGTGATGGAAAATTACTTTAATGCACTAAGATGATAGAAGGTGAGTTTAGAGGAAGTAGTTTTAGTTTTTTGGGAGTTTGAATAAACATCCTATTGAAGGGGATGATGGATTAGATTCACACACGAAAAAACAATTAAGACAAATATTATTAAACTATTTCTATTTCAGTCCCCTTGACTGCGTCATTTACATTTGTCTCTATTTATAGAGGACTTTAGAAATTTCTAGAGGAAACAACAGTAGCTGAGAACCATCTAGAATAATGGTGAAGTATTGGTTGGAAGAAAAGTCTAGATGGACGGCAAAGTCTAGAACCTTCATGAGCCGACAATGGTAGTTGGACAATGATTAATTTATCTATTCCAACACATCTTCAGAATAGTACATCAAATCTACATTCTTGGTGATTGGTGGGGTGCATTAGGAATAAGTATTCGATAAATAGATTGTAGACAATTTATCAAATAGGAAGAAAGTAAGGACTTGTTCATCCTAGGGAAGTAGATTTGTTAGTTAATTTTTTGGCACTACATTTTTAAGAGTTAGTTGCATTTCTTGATTTATTTTTCAACAGTGTATTTTGAGGATTTCTATATTTTACAAGCTATTACATATTAAATTTGATTTCAACAGAGTTAAATTTAAATTTGTTTCTTATTTTTGTTGTCAATTTAGTTGATAAGTAGGAGATAGTTTCTACGGAAAGTCAAATTGTGATATGGTGAAGCACCAAGACTTCTCGGGAGGTCACTCATCCTAGTACTACTCCAGCTTGAGTGAGCTTAGCTACAGAGTTTCCTCCATGATTAAACCCACTTTGCTTGCAACCCCATTTGCCTAAAAGGTTGTCATACAAATTATGTCTCCTCCATCATGCATATAGTCATGGACAATGCAAATAGATAATTAAATAATGAGGATTATGACAACCCTCATCAATATTAGCATGTAAGATATATATAAAGTTCTGATTGAGTAAAAACAGGTTTTACAAGGACCTGAAACCTTTACAAAGTAATAAAGTTCAACAGGTTTTACAAGGACCTGAAACCTAAAGAGTTAAAAACAGATAATCAACAAAGAGCAAATACAACTATGCCAAAGCACCCAAAAAAGAAAAGGAAACATAAAACAAGCAACCGAGCCAAAAAAAAGTCCCTTGGATACAGCAATAAAAACAAGGACAGCAAAAAAAAACCCCAAAGTTAGTTGTAACTTGTAAGATATATAAAGTTAGTTGTAGGGAGTACCAAGCAACCTGTAAGATATATAAAGTTAGTTGTAGGGAGTACCATGATAGGTGTGGCTAACAGTGTGAAATCTTCAATGATGAAATCGTGCTCTCTTAATAAAGAGGCAATGATGTGCTCATTAGATAGTTTAGGAGCCTTTGACTATAAAGAAGGCGTTGGAGATAGTTACATATAAACATCCACATGTGCTTGTATTTGAAGGCTTCAACGTGCGTAATAATAGCACTGACAATAAATTACACTTTCTTCTCATATCTAATTCCTTGTTTATAGCAATTTGTTCGGCATCTACATAAAATGTAATATAATCATTTTCAATAGACGATATAAAATTCAGCAATCACTAATAACCTGGGTCATGGAACCGTTCTTGATAAGACATGTTAAGACACGTGATAAGCCTTTTAGTATAAAAAATTATCTGTGACACCTCTTAATCTCATAAATAAATGTTCAACCAGACAACATTTTGGAATCTTAATTTGTTTAAGAGTGTCAGCACAGCTACTGAATATATGAACATGCATTTCCCATTCTAGCTCCTCTTTCAGGTATTTTTATATAACTTCTAAATCTTTTTCTTAAATAAAATATTTGAAGTGTCAATTTCATCTGTCCTTCCAATCGTGAGCGTCTGAGAAGCGACAATGCAGACAATCCATTGACTACGGAACATCTATTCACTGCTGACGAGTAGGATGCATTTCTTATTCATTCGGCACTAAGAATTATAGGGCTTGATGTTACAGCACTGAATTTAGTATATATCTAGACACAATAAATCGTTTGGTATTGTTCAGTAAGTTATCTTTATGTTGTTCACTGTAGTTTTCATTATGTAAATTGTTTGCTTTTCCTTTCTGAGAGAGTTGCCACGTTCAAGATCTATTTTTTTCCTGTCATTTGTTATTTTGGGTAATTAGTAGGTTCATTTTCAATTTAATTCTCTTCTGCTTATAATTTCTAATATTGTTTTGGATAATTAGCAGGTTAGGTATTCGGTTCAGTTCTCTTGGCTAGAATTTCTAATCCAAATCTTACAATAACATGTTTTAAAGGTTTAAATATCTGTTCTGTCTATGCAACTTCCAACAGACGTTGGATAGACAGAAGAGTCATTGTATAAAGATATCACCATAGTTACTTACGGACTCTCATGTTTGTTAGAGTTGGTGATGAATTGTTTATTGACCTAGGGGAAGATTATTAGTAGTTATTATAGTTAATTTTGTGAATCTTAAGTTTTTAAATGGTACATTAGATTTTGATGTTTCTTTTATTGTTTTAATTGTTTATAACTATTGTTCTGGCTTTTGGATAGCAAAGATGAATGGTGTGAAATTTGTTATGTTGTAAGGGACAAAAGCGGTAATATTCCTTAAACGTCCCATTATCCCATAGCTTTGACAACCAAACAAAATTGCACAATTGAACCAATATTCAATAATTATGTCCTATTGATACTAATCATTTCTTAATAGACTTTTCAATAACGAAATCTAATGAACAATAACTTGATAGTTTTCCCTAATTAGAATGTGTCATAGATTACCTAATACAATTATTTGATTGATTCCAATGATGATGTTTTTCCAGGTGACGCTTCGTAAGTATGGCAGAGAGAAAAAGAGATGTTAAGCACCCAGAGAATTTTCGACTGAGGGTGTTAATGTGGAATATGTTTCAACATGCGGATTGGGTAGATAGATTGATGATGATCATTGGCAGCTTGGGTGTTGTGGGTGATGGCTTTTACTATGTAGGTGTCATCTCCATTCTCAGTAGTGTTGTTAATGATCTGAGATTTGGTTCTACTTCCATTGGTAATCTAAATCACGTACGAATTTTTATATTTAAAAAAAAATAAAAAATTGGTTTGTTTTTAAATCGTGTTAACATATTAGGTTTTCGTCATTTTTATTTGTTTTCCCATGATGCAGACTGTCGTATATTTTCTATATTTGGCTACTGGAGTAGCAGTTGCATCTTTTTTAGGTATGTTTTTGCCTTATTAAAATAGGTTTGAATACGATATTTTTTTCTTAAAACAAAGTAGTACAAAATAATTTTATCTTTTCCCATATTTTTTTCTTTTATATTAAAATAGTTTATCCAAATATCATCACAATTCAACCAAAACTTGACTCATCAGAGAAGTATCAAAGTGTCCTACAAAAAACATCTCACCCCAAAAATATACATAGTTACAAAATTTGGGGAATGAACCTATTCACAACTATATATGATCACTATTTTGTTATGTCATATACAAGTATAATCAGTATTTGAGAAAAAGCAGATGTTGCTATTGAAAATGCATTAAAAATTCATCATGTCTTAACCCAGTCATCCCCTTGAACATGATGGTGTCCTTGATAACTAGCATTTCCAGCATCAGTAGCACTATATTCTTCTTGAACAAGCTGAAGAGGGTCTCCCCATGCACAGTTTCCATCATATAACCTATTACCTAATTTTCCTTCCATTTGTTTAAGATCAATTTGACAATTATTGAGTAGAAGTTGTACTTCTTCAATTTAAACAGAGTTCAGAAGACTCCAATAAGTATTGGTGTACTGTGAAACTCGAACATCATCTTTTAAAATAAGCAGAGAACCTTCCTGTGCCAAAATCATGAATTTTCTCTTTCGGATCTCTAGGACCATCAAAACCTAAGACATGATTGAAAAATTGAAGAGTTTAAGGTTAAACTCAGTAGGTATTCTCCTTTCCTTTTAAAAAATCTATATGTTTCTATCCTTCCAAAGAATGAAAACAATCTCACAAGACAATACAGACCAAAATCCATTGAGATTAAAATCAAACAAATCCACATAACCAGCAAGGACCTCACACTAAGACAACCCAGGTTTAGCATTCCACACAATGGGAAATATAGACCATACCTTGCGAGCATAAACACAATAAAAAGAAAGGTGCTCAAAACTCTCCTCAACACTACAAAGACCACACTTGACAACCTCAATGCCTATAGAAGACAAAAAAATTACCCACAACAAGTTTTTAAGGAGCTTAGGTTCAAAGGGAACATTCCAAAAGAAATAAAGAAAAAATGCCAATCTGAGAAAGGACACTCAAAACCCCAACACTGGGTCACTCACATAAAAAGAGATGAATCATCCTTGAGAAAAAAGTAAATTTGTTTAGTAAATATCTCAATAAGAGAAGTACCATCAGTCCATTTAACCTGTCCAAAAAATCATCAATGTTAATAATTTTACCCACAATAAAACCATTTAAAGCTTTACAGATCAAAGTATAAGTTTTTTTTTTAGAAGATGGAATTCCAAACTTATTACTAGTTTCATTCCATGTCCCTAGCCAATTATCAACTAGGAGATCACAGATCCGTGAGATGCCTTTAGAGTTCCAGGTTTTGGAAGAATGCCTTTAGGTTAAAGCCATAGGTTTATCACTAAGGTACAATCCCCACCAGATAGAATGATTAACAACAATAAAGAAAGGAGAGCCACCAACTGTACCTCGGGTAGAGATGAACCCCCTGACCAGAGACCATGCCTTCCAAAAGGAAGACAAGACACAAGTACCAAATAAATTTATTTTAGAAGCACCCATGATAATGTCACATAGAGGGATATATTCCCACTGCTTACCTTTTCTGATAACATACCTTTCAATGTTGTTTCTTATTAAAACTTTCTAGGGCTCATTTCCCCAAAGAGCCTAATAAATCCATTTAGAGGCCAGAGAAACCGCATGAGCTTTAATATATTGTAAGCCCAATCCCCCTTTCTTTTTAGGTCTACAACACCATTCCAAATTCACACAATGTTGCTTCTTGTTTCGAATCCCATCGGACCATATAAATTCTCTCAAAAAAAATTCAAACATGTTCGCCTGATAATTGCAGAATAGCCAAGTGGAAGAAAAATAGATATTGTGAGTGGATAGCACTTTTTGAACAACTTACACATGACCATCTTAGGAAAAAGACTGAGTCTATCATTTTAAATGTTTCTTACTCATCTTTTTATAAATCCATTCCCATATATCACTGGTACAAGGTTCCATGGAAAATAGAATCCCATGGTATCTAACTATATTTATAGGACCAACCCATTGCCAGCCACTAGCAGCCAACCAACTCAAAGCCACATCAGACCATCCCTAAACAATGGATTTATGAGGAGCCACTTTGGCACAAGAAGCAAGGAAGAAAACCTAAAGTCTTTGCAGAGCATTGTTAAAGTTCTACTCAGATAGTTCTGAAAAAAGAGAAGTGTCATCGACAAACTAAGCAATGATAAGCTCATCATTATTGGGGAGGGAGATACCTCTGATAGGTGGTCCAAGACTACTGGCTCTAAGATTGTAAAATATGGCATTTGCAGTTGTAACAAAGAGAGAGGGGGGAATGGTGAAGCCCTGTCTAATAGATCTTTTGAGGGCTATATGTTCAAAGAGGTCACCATTGACATCAATCATAGTGGAGGAGTCATAATTTAAGAATCTTGATCCATAAATTGTAAAAGTACTCTGGGAACCCAAAGGCCTTCAACATACCAATAATGAAGAGTCACTTTACCCTATCATAAGCCTTTTCAAAGTCTAACAATATTATAAAACCATTCAAACCATTAGCACTTGTCCATTGCATCGCGTCCCAGCTAGTGACAAGGTTCTCTGAAATATATCTGCCTTGAATAAAACCAGTTTGTGTGACAGAAATGAAATTTTTCAACAAATCTGCAATCCTTCTAGCTAAGACCTTAACATAGATCTTATAAGAAATGTTCAATAGGGTAATTGTTGTCCAATTCTTTACTTGAGTTTTGTATCTAGCTTTGGGAAACAATTTAATGACTCCTATATTGATTTTTGTGCCCAAGGAACCTCTTTCAAAGACATACTCATATAGAGCTAGGAGTTCATTACCAATCCAATCAATATTGTATTTGTAGAATTCAACAGGGAGACCGTCTAGGAGAGTCATCAAATATGGAGGCAGGATTGACAATCACAGGAGAGTGTCTTCCTTGTGGAGAAAATGAAAATAATAAAGAATCACTATAAATGTCCAGTCTACAATAAACTCTCTGTTAACCACCCTGGTTATTGCACCAAGTTAACCAAATATCAAGCTATACATTTCTTTTCTTCTCAAGAGGATCCGCAAGAATAAATTTCCTTTTAAACTTTTTCCAAAAGAAAATCTCATTCCCTTTCGAATTATTTCTCATACCTCCATTCTTATCCATACTATGTTCCATCATATTAAAATCTCCAAAAAACATCCAATGAGTGTTAGGAAGACCAGAGGTATACTAGTCCCACAAGCCAGCATGTTTTCTATAGGATCATTAGAGGCATAAACATTAAAAATACCAATGATCTTGTTCTTCATTTTAAGAGTGACCCAGAGAGCTCTCTGGCAGGGAGATCTCCCATGATCAAGAATATTATCAGCCCATTTATGGCCAATGAGAATTGCGGTCCCTCCTTTTCCTTTTTCATGATTAGTGTGAAAGCTAATGGCATGGTCTCATAGGAATTTAAGCATAGTATAGGCTTGAAACCCCACAACTTTAATCTCTTGAAGGAAAATAATGTCTTTAACCTTCAAATTATTACACCATGTCCTTAGAACATATTTCCTATCTGGCTTTTCAAGGGCCCTCTCACATTCCAACTATGAATATGCATCACCATGAATTATTTAGGTGGGAGTTTTTTATTCTTATACAATCTATTGAAACATTCTGGCATCTCAATATTCTTCGCTTAACTGTTACTAGGTAGAAGATTCTTTTCCATAGCCTTCCTTTTCTTCTTAGGATTAACAAGTTCAGTGAATTGATCTTCATTATCAATGGTCATCATAACCTTTGGTGAGGAGATATTCTCTACCTCTAAGGGTTGTTTATCATCTTTCAATTTAGCAGCTTTCTCCTAAGTAATCATAACAAGGTTCATCTATTGAGCATTCAATCTGGTCGGGCCAATCACAGTGTTGGATTCGGGGTGATCTACTAGTTTATCCCCAGCTAGGGAGGATGGGATGCTTCCGTGGCTAGGGGGATGTCAGGGTTAGCATGATGAACAACATAGTATTAATCAATTAAGGGATTAGCCAAAGTGGTAAAAGCTTTATCTTCAAGCATGAGGGTCGGGCTAGTAGATGGACCATTTTGAATGTCACCCTAAGGGTCACCATTCAAGACAGTCTTTAGAAGAACTATCTACTTTTTTAGGGTTATCAACCAATTTTGAACCATTTTTAATTCCATCTTTAGTAACTTTTGAGGAAACTTTAAAGTTTGTTGACTGTCATTATTTTAGAGATGGGAAATCCTGCCTATTATGTCTATTAAGATTACAGTGGAAGCAATCCCCGAGGTTTCCCAAGAGGGACAACTCCCATGAGAATATTTCTTCTTCAATATTCAAAGAAATGACTTCTAGAAACTCAACTTCATGAGAAAGAACAATGAGGACCCTCACGTTTAGATGCATAAGAGTAACTCTAGACTCTTCAACCTGTAGAATAGTCCGTAATGGTTTAAGAATTTGAGAAATAAAAATCCAAAACTCAGCCATAAGTTTTTTTTTAATTTCACCCAGTTAGGTATGGACCTGGCAAAAACTTGTTCAAAATTGCCCTTGGGCGACCAAGGAAATGCTCGAAACAAAGAGTGATCCACATTCCTAAATCCCTTTTTTAATATTTTTTCTTGCATATTATGTTATTTCAAGAAGATAACAAAATTGTTTCTGAATCATTCCTCAAAAGTTAACATGGATACCCAATTTTTTTCCCCAAGTATTTGCTAAACAATCATCAAGAAATTTGCAAGAAGGTAAAGAGTTATGGTCCATACATACAAGGAATATAGCAATGTTTTTCAAATGAGCTTGCTCATCCCTAATAGCATTGACCATATCTTCATTTGGTGAAAGAGAGAGAATTTTTAAACTGAAGGAAGAAGACCTACCATCACCTCCTCTTCACTATGAGATTGTTTGGAATCATCTCCTTCAAAATAGGAGGCCCTACTTTTTAGCAAGTGGGGTGGGGCTAGAAAAGTTTAGGAATGTTTTTTGCCATTTGTCAAATATTTAATTTCAAAATTTTCTTAAAATATAATTTTGGTAGTAAAATAGTTTTTACTTATTTTTCTTATGCACAACACCAACTTTCTTAAATATCATGGGACCACCTCCTTTAAAATATTCCTAAAAAGTAGCAAGCAACTCCAAGTTCTATTTTTTAGGAAGCCCCCTTCCATGGGACACCACCCTAAGTCAATAAAGATTTCAATGAATAATATTTGTATTACATAAAGATGAAAAACAATCCTACCTTTTCTTAAAAAAAAAATTCAGATCCAACCACACAATTCATACAACAAATTATTTGGTGCAAAATGTTTCTCACTTGAATCTATTATGAACTTTTCTATTCAAAACCAATCTTACATAAAAACTATAACCACCATAACCAATACACAATATAACCAACTTGATTTTCAGCCTTTGACCTAAAATCTGAATTATTTTTTATTTATTTTGTTTGTATTAATATAATAATATATAGTATACTACAAAGCCAAACTTAACCACATTTTTGAAACAATTGTTCAAAAAAAGAGAAAAAAATAATAATAAATAAATAAATCAAAATGGAGTCTTCTAGCTCCTGCCAACAACTTGAAGACTATATTTAAAAATAAAGACAATGCTGGACATACAAACACCAAAAATATGAATTGTTAGAACAGTGACAGTAGAAGCGTTTTCTCAAACCCATATAAATGTAGTACAGTTCAAAATTTATCATTGCATAAATTGAAAGAGACGATTTCCTTTGCTTCCATTATTTGAGTCTACGGAATGTTGTTTTTCAGAGGCTTTTTGCTGGGCAAGGACTGGGGAAAGGCAAGCTTCCTGCATGCGTAGAAAATATCTGATGGCTGTACTGAGGCAGGAGGTTGCATTTTTCGACACTGCAGGCGTCGATACGGCTGAGGTTGTCAACAGCATCTCTAATGATACACTCATCATACAAGATGTTTTGAGTGAGAAGGTAATTGATTTTCACAAACGAGCCATAGAGTTATTTTTTCAGTTGTGCAATATTGTTTTTATATTGTACATCACATAATTTTTTTATGGACTGGCTTCAGTAAACTAATTTTTGGAAGAATGATCAGGTCCCCAATTTCATCATGAACTTGTCTACATTTGTGAGCTGCTGCGGTGCTGCCTTCTATTTGTCTTGGAGGCTTGCTTTGGCGACTTTACCCTTCTTAACATTACTGATAATACCTGGAGTGCTTTACGGGCGAAGCCTGACGGCCATTGGTGGGAAGATGCATGAAGAGTATAACAAAGCCAGCAGCATTGCTGAACAAGCTCTTTCCTCTGTCAGAACTGTGTATTCCTTTGTTGCTGAAGAGAAAGTTATGGCCAAGTTCTCATCTACACTAGAAGGAAGTGTGAAGCTTGGGATTAAACAGGGCCTGGCAAAAGCCCTGGCTATGGGTGCGAATGGTGTCAGTTTTGCTATATGGGCATTCATAGTATGGTATGGAAGCACACTTGTCCTGCACAATAGAGCTTCAGGAGGAAAGATTCTTGGAACGGGATATTCTCTCATCCTTGGTGGCCTGTAAGGATCTACCCTAGAGAATAATTTTCAAGCATTTTCATTTGCAGTACTTTTTGTTGTTATTTCTCAAGGATCTTAGGTGAGATTTTCAGAAGGATTTTGTAGCCACGAGTAAGCGTGGAATATTTGGGAGCATGGGTAACTTTGAATATGAGTCATGTAATTTCTATCGTTTATAATGTTAGAATTTTAGCTATTGCTTTCATTTTGATGATGAATCAATTATAGTAGGATTAAAAAATATTGATGATAAAATTTTTCACTGAGTTTAAATAAGAAATTAAAAAATCTATTTGCTTTCATCTTGATGATAGATCATATAATATAACCTAAAACATTGATAATAAAAAATATAATCAGAAATTGTTAAAATATCTAAATGGCTCTGGCTACTGGGCAAAACCCTCCTTAACATTACAACGGACACCTTAAGAATTATTATGTTTACTTGAAAAGATGTTAATTGATGAATTGGTTGCTTTCAGGGCTTTGGGGACAGCACTGCCAAATCTCAAGTACTTCTCTGAGGCAAGCGCGGCGGCATTTTAAATATTTGAAATGATCCACAGAGTTCCAGAGATCAATTGGGAGGATACGACTGGAAAAGTATTGTGAAAAGTCTCAGGGGAAATTGAGTTAAGAGGCGTGGAGTTCATATATCCTTCCCGGCCAGAGACCGTAATTTTGGGGAATTTTAATCTCATGATTCCAGCAGGGGAAACCGTGGCTCTAGTTGGTAGCAGTGGTTCAGGAAAATCTACGGTCATTTCATTAATAGAACGCTTCTATGATCCCCTCAAAGGAGAAATTCTTCTCGATAGAGAGAACATTCAAAACCTTCAGCTCAAATGGTTGAGAACCCAAATTGGGCTCGTTAGTCAAGAGCCTGCACTTTTTGCTACCTCTGTCTATGAAAACCTCCTGTTTGGTAAAGAGGACGCCACCATGGATGATGTTGTGAATGCAGCGAAAGATGCAAATGCCCACGACTTCATCAGCCAACTTCCAGATGGGTATTATACTCAAGTAAGCACTCCCCTGTCTCCAGTTTTTTAGGTGGTCATCGAAATTGTACATTGTTTCATTTGTTATGCTCATACCCAGGTAAGTTATATGCATTCCCCTGTTTGAAACTGGAGTTCTGTGTAAATTTTTTACCGAGTGCAGGTGGGTGAGAGGGGTGTGCAGCTGTCTGGGGGCCAAAAGCAACGAATAACAATAGCAAGAGCGATTCTAAAACATACCCCAATCCTACTCTTAGATGAGGCCACAAGTGCATTAGATACAGAATCAGAAAAAATAGTTCAGGAGGCCCTTGATAAGGCTTCCATGGACCGCACAACAGTGGTTGTAGCCCATCGCCTCTCCACCATACGCAATGCAGAGAACATAGCAGTGGTTCAAAGCGGTGTAGTGATTGAAGAGGGCAAACACGAAGGACTCATTCATAAGCCTAATGGAGCTTACGCATCTCTGGTTCAATTGCAGCAAGTGAACCCAAAGAATGGGCAATTGCAAAAAAGCAGCTCGACTGGGGCTATTTCTCCGGCCAGTAATCTATTACCTAACGGAAGCAGACGTGGATCCCGGAACGGATCAAACCGAAGTAGACGGTCAAGACGTATAATTCCAGAGCAAGAAAACATGGGCGAAGAAGTAAACAATAAGAATAAAAACGAGGAGATGAAAGCTCCTTCTCCTTCGTTCAGGAGACTGTTGGCACTGAATGCTCCAGAATGGAAGCAGGCTCTCGTGGGCTGTGCAGGGGCCATCGGTTACGGAGCTCTGCAGCCTGCCTATGCTTTTACATTGGGCTCCATGATAGGCGTCTTGTTCTTGAAAGACGAAGACGAGATGAAACGAAAGGTGAAGATCTATTGCGCCATTTTTGTGTGCTTATCCCTGTGTTCTTGTATGGTGAACTTTCTTAAGCATTATAACTTAGCCGCCACGGGGGAGTTGCTAACCAGAAGAGTTCGGCTCATGATGTTGGGTAAGCTTTTAACTTTTGAAATTGGGTGGTTTGACCTGGACGAGAATTCAAGCGGAGCCCTGTGTTCAATGCTAGGAAAGGATGCCAATGTGGTATGTAGTGCATTGCAATTTCTAACACAGCTCTTATAGCACTCCATTTCAATATTGTTATTGCTACATAATTCGGTCCAATCGTATATTGAGTTTTCTCAGATTCATCTTACATTAATTGAATGGTTTAGGGTTTAGGGTTCAGGGTTTACATTTCTATCTTGTTAGTTGTTATAATTTCGTCCAATCTATTGCTGCATAATTTTGTCCAATCTTATATTATTTCAGACCAATCTTACATTAATTGAATGGTTTTATATTCAGCACAAGTAAAATGCATTTTGTTTGTCTAATTTTGTGTTGGTAGGTGAGATCTCTGGTGGCCGATCGAGTATCACTGTTAACTGAAGCTCTGTCTGCAGTGGGCATTACCTGCATACTGGGCCTTTTCATAGCATGGCGTCTAGCCCTTGTAATGATTGCAATGCAACCTATCATAATCACATGCTACTATACGAGAAAAGTTCTTCTCCAGAACATTTCCAAAAAGTCGGTCAGTGCCCAAGGGCAAGGCTGCCAGGTAGCTGCAGAATCAGTGGTAAACCACAGAACCATAACTGCTCTCTGCTCACAGGACAGAATTCTCCGCTTATTTGATTCCAAGCAGGAAGTTCCTCACAATGAAATCAGTAGGGATTCATGGTATACAGGATTGGGCCTCGCAGTCTCTCAGACTCTTACCATATTGAATTGGGCAATGGTTCTCTGGTACGGAGGAAAGCTAATTAGCCAAGGAACCATAACAAATAATGATCTGTTCAAAAACCTTTTAATTTTCATAAGAGCGGGTAGAATGATAGCAGATGCAGGGAGCATGACTTCAGATATTGCCAGGGGAGCTGATAGTGTAGAGTCCCTGTTTGAAATTCTTGACAAAAACACACTCATATGTCCAGATGATCCAGAGGGCATTAAACCTCAGAAACTGGAAGGTAATGTGGACTTGGAAAAGGTGGATTTCGCTTATCCAGCTCGGCCTAATGTCATTATTTCCCAAAATTTTAGTCTGAAAATAAAGGCCGGAAGTAGCATGGCTCTGGTAGGACAGAGTGGGTGTGGAAAGTCTACTATTATTGGATTGATCGAGAGGTTCTATGATCCACTGAAAGGAAGAGTGACACTGGATGGAAAAGACATCAGGAGTTTCAATCTGAGATCCCTACGACAGCATATAGCTCTGGTTGGGCAGAAACCTACATTATTTGCAGGGAGTATTCGTGAGAACATTGCATATAGTAAAGATGATGCAACTGAAGTTGAGGTGATTGAAGCTGCCAAGGCTGCAAATGCCCACGAATTCATCTCGTACGTAGACGTCCTCAACCATTTGTTTGATTTGATTGAAATCATTTATCAACTTACGAATTGATTCGGTAAAACTATTAATTATAACATCTAGAAGTCACTGGTTTGGTCTATTGATGTGAATTAACATTAATTGCATAATTATTCAAGTCTGGATCATATTGTCAGATTGAAACAGGAACAACTAGGGAAACATAAAGATTAGGGGAAAAGAATTCTGGTCAATTGAGAAAACAAGCATTTTTGGACACTTTATAAACCACCCTTATTTGGGTTGGCTCTTTTTCTGCATTTTAGATTTCTGCTCTGGTTTTGCTTTGTTGCTGTTCTTTTATGTTTTAAGTTTCTTTTCTGTTTTTGCTGTCTTAATGTTGTTTCTTGGTGTTTCATTGTACTTTATGCTATATCCTTTGTAAAACATTTTGGGCCCTTCCAAAACCCGGCTTACCTTATTAACAACAACTAGGAAAACATCCGGAGTTTAAGTCCTGAACAGTAATCTATCTAATTAGATTAGACAGATTCATATTTATATACCAAACAGTAATCATCTTTCCTGTCAGTACAGATGTTTACAGGATGGATATGATACAAACACAGGGGAGAGAGGTGTGCAGTTGTCAAGAGGGCAGAAGCAGAGAATTGCCATAGCCAGGGCGATCATAAAGAATCCAAGCATCCTGCTTTTAGATGAGGCCACCAGTGCATTGGATGCCCAGTCTGAGAAAGTGGTTCAAGAGGCCCTAGATAGAGTCATGGTGGGTCGAACAAGTGTGATTGTAGCCCATAGGTTGACTACCGTCCAAAATTCTGATTGCATCGTAGTTCTTGATAAGGGAAGAATTGTGGAACAAGGAAATCATTCTCAGTTATTAAGCAAAGGCGAAGGAGGTGCGTATTTTTCTCTTGTGAATCTTCAACAGCAAAATCAATTTCCCTTGCCCTGAGTTTTGAATGGCAAGAAAGAAACTTGCAAAGATGCATGTTTTCATCTATATTGTGTGTATAACTGGGTTTCATTGTAAATTAAACCCCGCCATATTTGATCTAGCACAAGGCAGTCATATCAATTCACTGCACCATGTTATTTCTTTCCTGGCATTCATAATAATCCATTGCACCAGCTTAGTTATTTCCTGTATGTATACAATATTTCTTCAAGCTGCACCTTTTAACCTGCACTGCTTCAAAAGTGATGGTGACCTCTCAAAATGTTTCTGGAGAGCTGTTCATCTTACACATCTTCAAATTAAGAACTAGAAGAAAAGTTCATGATAATTTATTATGATATACAAACTTGGGCAGCATAAGGGATGGAAAAAAAATTATGTTACATAATATATTAGAATTTTGAATTTTGTATAAGAAGAGAGGAGTCCTACTTCAAAGATTTTAGATTTGAAGGAGAATGTTTTAAATTTCTGCTAATAGATTTTTAGATTAAGTTATAGATGTATAGATTTAATTCTAAAATTAACATTTTTTATTGATAAAAAATAATCTTAAAATCATTAGTTTTTTGAAATTTTAGAATTTTTATATTTCCAACTTATTTATGATCAAATCTATAAGACCACCTGCTCATAGAAACTTATAAGAAACTTCAACAAACATACTAAAATATTTTGAAAACTTCTCTCTTACTACAGAAAGATACAGGAAATTATCAGCCCTAATACAAAATTTATTTCAAAAAGAAAAAAAAAATACAATGATAAGAAAAAGATTGCAATTGTGCTAAACAAATAAAAGATAATACTACACTTTGATAAATATAAAATAATCAAAGAAGCTGCTAATATCACCAAAGTACTCCATACATTGGAAAGACTTCGATACTAGTGCTACCAACTAGAGATGCTCGTACCACCGAATTGCTGCCAACTGATATCTCACACATATTTCCAAGCAATTTACTGTTCATCGGAATTTAAATAAGTAATTTAAATTCAATTTTAATTTATATATCCAAGCAACTTACTGTTCGTCGGAATTTAAGTAAGTAATTTAAACCCAATTTGAACTGTTTAAATATCTTTTGTTAGAATATTTAATTAACAGTCTTAAATCTGTTTTTGTAAACGAGTTGTCTTTTTTGGGTTATTTTTAGAGTTTTTAATTTAAAACTCTAGTTTAAATAATAGGTTTTGGTTATGTTAAATGTATGAAAAAGCTAGTAGTTTTAGTTTCTTTTTCTTGGGGTTGTGGTTTCTATAAATAGTCAATAGTATGAAGAAAAAGGCATTATAAAAAGTGGCATTTTCCTAATGTTAGGGTCATCCCAAGACCTAGTCCTAAACTTCGAGGTTTCATTTGTGATGACTATGTCTCTGTATTCCCTTTGAGAAATCAAAGTCTTCATAGTTCATACACCAATAATAGAGAAATTTCATCATCTTCTCTTATATGAGATCCCTTATCTCCCTTAAATTCCTAACTACTAATTAAGTGTAAGCTTTCAATTCATTTTAGTTAAAATAGAATGATAAAACATTTACATCGAGTGTTGCTTGCATAACAATAAATAATAATCATTATTGTATAAATACACAAATTCACATAGTTTGTATCCACCACTTATACATGTAGAGTGACAAGTGCATGCCCACGTCACAAGTGCATACAAGTACATGTACAATAGTGACTAGTCCATGCACATATCACAATTACAACAATGACTAGCTCATAACATGCCAATAGTACAATTGTGACTCACTCATGCACATCACAAATATGACAGTGCCTAGCCCATACACACGTCACAAGTGAAACAATAATTAGCTCATACACACATCACAAGTGCAATAGTGACTAGATTAAACATACATCACATATATCCAATGTGAACAATCTACACATATATCACATGTTTACTTAAAGAACATGTGGTAAAGTGAAAATGGATGCAACCTACTACATGCATCATCCCACTACCTAGTTCACAATCACATAAGCTCGTAAGAATATTTAATTTAGAAAATACATATTGGTGCATCACATACAACACCATGAGTCACATCTTCTTTCCTAGACCACCATCTTCTATGATGACATTCAAGCGACCTATAATATTAATTGAGGTCATCACTGACAAGGACATCCACAATGAGTGACTAACACCTACATTGTTTATGCATCCCGAATAGAAAAAGAATGTTGGTACATTATGTACTACACCATGGTCTCATCTTTTTTTCTCCAAAATATTGCACTAGGCATCATGGTGGCAAGCACCTCATGCTACTTGTAATTATCAATAGATAAAGAATTTAAGAATATCATAAAACATCACATAAAACCATTAAAAAGATTCTCATGGTCCGCTCAATTATCACATGGATTTTGACATCTATCATCTCTAGATCGCTAACTAAAACCCTACCCACCTAAGGATTAGACTCTAACATATACCACTTGATGGCCTTGGTGATATTGTCAACTAACTCCTTCATAATATAGGTAGCACTTAACATCAATTACCTTTGTGATGCAAGTGACTTCTTGCTAAGCCTTTCAATTTAACAAAATTATCTTTCGTTATTGTAACCCACATAGTGGGGTAACCACCCAAATAACCACTCTAATATAAATTCTTCAATAGCCCCTAGAAACCCTCACTTTTTTTATATAGGTGAATGTCAACTAATCCATATATACAATAGTATCTCTAGATACCTATCATTGATATAGTCTAATAACAACCTCTTAATGTGTTAAATCCAATTGTGATCTATGGGAGTCTTGTAGTGATGTATGCATTTTCTACGCATCATAAAGGTTCACCCTTATAACTCACAGTAGACCTAGGTATGCCTATTGTAGTCAAGGGAGTTAAGATCCTATAAGAAAAATCTTATAGGTTTGGAGTTGAATTTTCAAACCCAGGAGAATCGCATTGAACCAGATAAGATGACCGTGTAGACACCCAAATCTGATCATCAAATATTTGATCATATTAAATCGTCATAACCTATTCCTTTAGAATTGTTTTAATTAAATTACTCATTTATTTAATTAATTGTCTATTTCTTCTATATTCCTAGGTAAATTAATTCACTTAATTTATCTTTAATGTCCTTGATCTTGTTTAATTAAATGAACCACATAAGATGACCTTGTAGACACATAAGAGTCTATTTGATGTCCCTGATCATGTTTAATTAATTATCTATTTGATCCATGAGAATCAGATTGAACCACATAAGATGAATTTGTAGACACCCAAATCTGATTATAGAATATTTGATCATATTAAATCATCATTGCCCATTCCTTCAGAGTTGTATTAATTAAATAAATCATTTATTTAATTAATTATCTATTTCTTCTATAGTCCTAGGTACGGAGTCCTATATTGATAGCATGATGGTGCGCTAATAGATTGTGTTCGTGGTCAGCCATGGGGATTGGAAGGAAATTTGTTCGTTCATTGGCGGTCGCGCAGAGCGCAACCAGCATGAAAATGATAGTTAGTCC
>MU223109.1:250254-277039 GCA_018584345.1 Thuja plicata | reverse complement strand
TATATATATTGGAGGGAGCCAGTTCCAATTAATTTATCTAATATCCCCGGTCCTATTTAATTAAATGAACCTATTGCTTTGTTTAATTAAACGATCAATCCTAATTCCTCTAGAGTCATCCATGTGATTAAATAGCTTGCTTATTTTATTAGTCCTTCTCGTTTACCAATCCCTCTAGGTAAATTAATTAATTTAATTTATCCATAAAGTCTAATCCCATTTAATTAAATAAATCTTCTTCTAATTTGAATTTAAAAGAATTCAAAATTCAATTAAGCCTCATCCACGTGAATATTTGTAAGCCATCCACTTGTACCACTTTAATTCTATCTTTTGTAAGTGCACCAAGATGATGTGCAAAAGGGGGACTATAAGGGGCCACTATTTTTCTAAAATCAGATAAACCTCAATTGTGAAGAGAAATTCGAGGGTCAAGCACTCAAAATTAGGAGTTGTGCAAAAAACTAAGAATTGTAGTACTTTGAATCTAGTCTCTAAACTACTAAAGTTTTTAATTTTTTAAATGGATACAATTAGGAGAGACACACCCATCGCATACGACAAACTGATCCTAATTTTTTTAGAAAAGCATATAATAGTGTATTGCATGTGCATCACAAAAGATATAGTTAGATTGAGTATTTTGCAAAACCCTTTGGTAGAATGAGGTAAGAGTGAGAGATAGCAGTTGTATATTTTTTCTAATTTTATGTTGAGTATTTTTTTAATGATTTTTTTGAAGTGGCCGCATCCTGGAAATCAGGTGTTTGTTTATGCGTTGGGCATAACTTGCATCAAAATAAACAAAAAAGTAAATTTTTTTTTTAAAAAGTGTATGGAATCAAGTGTAGAACAATAATATGTAAAATTTATTTTGAATTTGGTCAATTAGATCAAAAGTTATTAAGAAAATGGTAGACATAGGTCTCTAAGAACTATGAAGACATTGGTAAAGAAAATTAGAGTTTACTATGCTAATGTTGGCCAAATTTTTTTTAAAAATATGGTTAGAAAGCTGAGAAAATGTGTGAGAGTATGGTGGTTATTTTATAGATACCCACTTGATGATGTGTAAACTTGATGATGAGGAAGTGAAGAAATCATCTTGGAATAACAAAAGATGTGTAAAGGGAGAGAAATGGAGGGAAAAAAGGCTTCCAAGCATTAGGTTTGTTGTCCAACCCTCTTACCTAACCAAAATCATCGATCAACAGAATGGTCAATCAACAGATTCACCGATCAGCAGAATCAGCAGCCTACGGAGTCGCTCTGTGAAACAACAAAATCTGTGTTCAATGGATTCACCCTATCATCAACTAGATAAGATTTTTAATTCATTTTCTAGACTTGTTTTAATACTCTATTTTGCTAATTTGTTAACATTTTTTGTTTATTCTACTATGAAGGAACATTGCTTACATCTATTAAAGACCCCATAAACATTAAAAATGAACAATTTTTTGTTTGGTGTGTTTAGTGCGATAGGCACATTTCTGTTTCTTTAGAGGACCTGTCTCCTAGGTATCATATAAGGTCGGGTGAGAGGGAATGAACCAAATGGTAACGAATTTAATGCCAAGCTTTTCCAAACTACTATATAAAAAATATGGTTGTGATTAAAGTCACAATTAAAAAGTGTGAATTTGTTATACCAGAAAGAATCTCCTTCTGTATCCTTGTGATGTGTTAAAATCCCTCACTACAAGAAATAAAACACCTTGTTTTGAAAGGACTAGGAGAGCCCTCTTAATTGGCGATGTCGTTTAATTATAGCCACGTGAACATATACCCTTTTTAGACACTAATTGTTTTAGTTTCCCAAAAACCTTCTACTTGTTGCTTCAGGTGTTGTAATGACACACATCCCAAAGATACCCCACATCCTTGTGGCTCCTAGTGAGATAGAAATTTCTTGGGAAGTGATGTCTCTCAGAATCTGAAGTTTGGTATGCCCGAGAAGTGTGTATCATGATGGGGAGACAATGCTACCAAACTTTTAGTTATCCGCTTTGCGTAAGTGCATGTTGAATTTTATCCAAGTGGGGCCTCAACAAGTATTACCTTTTTTCTTCCTTAGTTGTAAGAGCTCTTGGTTACATAATTGTTCTTGTGTTTGTATCACATATCTTTTGTCAAAAAAAAGTCAGCTCAGCTAACTGTCAGCCAGCATACCAATTTTCCCAAATATGTTATGATGTTGTGTAGATGTGCATCTTCCTTTGGAATTATTGAACATAATTAGCATAGTCATTGTTCATGTTTTTCAATAGATTTGCTGGTCTATTGGAAAATTCTCTACCAAAGAAAACCTATAGATACACTTTGTAAAACCCTGGATTCCTCATTCCATAGATACACTTTGTAAAACCCCAGATTGGTCATTCCACTGATATGCTCTGTGAAACCTAAAATTTATCATTTTGTGCACCTTCCTGTTCTTCGGTCAATTTTCCATTCTAGCAAATATGCCTTGTCCTTGTATAGAAATCTTTATTTACCTTGTCAGACCTACCTCATTCACGTCTCTTCAACAAAAATCTCATCAGCATCACCCTTTGGTTCACGAACTACCTCCTCTTATGAGTAGAATCTTGTGGCCCTTTCTGGTCTACATTAGTTTTGTATTATCCACATCCTCCATATTGCATTGCTTAGAAATCCTTCAACATTATCCAAGTCAAAATCCAAGATCCTCGACAACCAAGTCAAAATCACTTTATGTGCTTGACCTCATAGCCTTGAGTTGTCACACTTACATATTTATTCAGCATCATCTCATAGCTTACCTTCAGACTAATCTTGTGTGACGTTGTTTGTCCATCATTGTTGTAATATCACCTCGATCCATAGATTTATATACTTTGATCATCTTGTAGCCTAAGACAATCAGTTTGTTCTATAACTACTACCCAATCCAATCCAACTAGCTCTATGTGTTTCAACTCACGTCTGAGTATCAGAAAATCTTTTAGTTGAGCACACTCTTATTACCTTGCATTCAATTATCACTGTCATCCAGTCATATTCATTCCTAGAGTTTTTTTTTGCATGTAGCACCCACTATCTCCCATACATAATAGGTCATACATTTCACGCCACCACAAACTCATTCGAAAAAGAGAAAGTAAATGGATCCCAATCTTCTCACTAGTTCCTCATCTGGCTCATGACCTGATCCTAACAATTTCATAGTCCCCTTTGATGCCTATAGCCAAGTTCAACCTCTAGGGGTCTTGGTCAACCAACCTAAAATCCCTACTCCTTGTACTATGGAGGCCTTCATAAATCAACTAGGCCACGTAGCCATGATAAGTGCCATCATAGACAAAAAAATGTCATACCATTATTGCTAACCTCATATGTGAAGGCACTCCCATTCCACCCGAGCTTGCGTGATTCTACCCTACACATCCCCTACACATCCCAGATGATACATTCAAATTTTTCATAGAGAAAATAGTGTACCCTTGTTAAAGGTCCACCCAACTTGTCATGTCCATGCATCTGCTACTTCAACCAGCTATTACTCAACCCATAGTGCACATTGTGACAGAAAATCCCTTTTTAATTCTTGGGTCTCTGCCCATCAACCCATCCAGAAAGTTTCTGTCACAACCATCCCAACAATCTTCCACTTAGGCTACAGTTAGTTGTCATCCAACAAACATTTATGTAACCGACAACCACATAATAAGTTACCATGCAAGTGTCATTATCGCTTATCCCTCCACCGCAAGGATCACTCCCACAATTCACTCTCCTATTTATCTCAAAGGATTCATTTTATCTCTTTGATGACGTTTTTCTTTTATAAGATCACATTCTTTCTTGCATACATTTGTTATTTTACATAAGGATAGCTCTTTTAGAGGATATTGACATCCCGAGTTGCAACCTTATGCTTTCTTGAAAATACATTTCTATTATAAATGAAAACTACTTAGGGATCATAATGTGTCATTCCTCTTTTTCTTTTCCTTCCCAATACATCCAATATCCTTTGTTAAGCTTGCAGCTTTTAGAGTATTATGTCCTCTCTTTTGTGGATTGGTTGTTTTACACAAGGATCTTCTCTTTTTAAGGAGATATGTACATCTCAAGTTGCAACCTTATTCTTTCTTCAAATTGCATGTTTATTATAAAAGATCTAACACTTAGGGCATATATAGGAGTATTCCTTCTATCTCATCTACTTCTCGTTTCAAAGGATCCATGGTCTCTTTGTTGATCATCTCTTTGGTACTATGATATCCTCCCATGTATAGACTTATTGTTCAAGGATATTTCTCCTTCATGAGATTAGTATCTTCCTTATAATTTATTCCTTACCTGGAAGTGCATATCTTGTATAAATTGGTTGACCACTAAGTTGGCATCCTTCTTTTCTTTTCATCTCTATTGATTTATATTATTTTATGATAGTACATTGTTTTTGGCATGAGATACTTTGTCTCATGAGGGATAATAAAATATCTTCTTAAAAATATTTTTCACGCCTCAAAGGGCATGTCTATAATCTAATAATCATCCATATCATCATTTCATTTCTTCTCTTGAATACTTGCTTACTTTATATGTAATGTATTTTCTAACGTATATATGAGTATTTTTAATTAGGATTTTTTTGTAATTTGTAGCTTATTTTTCTTGGGATTGTATATCTATTATGAAGTAACTATCATTGAGGGTGTATTATATGTTTTGTCTTTCCTTCATACTTGGGTGGTGGGGGGGGGGAGGTCGCTTGTAAATTCTTTTTCTCTTCTCTAAGGATCTACTTTCCTTAGTACAATGGCATTTATTTATCACGTGACATTCTTTTCTTATAAAGTTTTTTTAGTTTTAATTTTGGATATCTCTTATACAAAAAGTGTGCATCCTTGACCACAACCTCTTCTTTATTTTTGAAACTATGTTCATTATAAACACATTCCCTTACTATGTGTTTCAAAGTGTGTCATCCTTCATCAAGAATCCCTATTTCACCTAGGACGGGGGATAAATGGGTGCATTATTGTTCTCCTCCCCCTCTTTGTACTCTTAAAGATTTTATCTTTGTTCAAGAACTCCTTTTGAAGGTAGATATCTTGTAGAAAAAATCTCTTCCTTTCAAGGGTTTCTTCCCACAAAGTGAAATATCCTTTCACTATTATCTATATTCTTAGCTCATAAAAGTCAACACTCTTAGCTAAGTTCATGGCATACATTGTTGATTTAAGGATATTTCCTTTTTGTTAGAAATATGAATCCTTTATTCTCTTTCTTATGATGTCTCCTATGGTGCCATCATAAGGAGGGGGCATACTTACAACATCCCTTGTACATTATGTAAAAAAAAATTCTCCATGTGCAAACTGAATCCACCCCATGCAAAAAAACAAAGTTTCCCCATGCGCAAAAAAATCTGCACCATGCGCAAAACAAGGTCACCTCATGCACAAATTTATCAAGGTGGAGTTGACTAGCATGACACACAAACTTTCTAGATCTTTAAATTCCATGTTTTGCAGTTCTCTCTTTGTATGGTCCACAATAAGACATACAATCTTATTGGGAAAGCTATTCACACATTGTGTGGTTTATAGTAAGACATATAATCTTACTTGGCTAGGTAATCATCTCTCTCTCTCTCTCTCTCTCTCTCTCTCACACACACACACACACACACACACACACACACTTCTTTCTCTTCATTTATCATGGCCATGATATTATCTCATGCTCCCACTAAAGTGGGGGCTAAATGTACCGTCCTAAAAAGTAAGCACTTAATTTGTGCTCTTTTTGGGACCATTTTGAGCACACTCTAGTGTGTTTCTTATGGTGGGACCTCATATTGCACCTAAATGCATAATTAATTTAGATATAGGTCCTCCTCCTTCAAACTTGAGGTTAGCTCTAATTTCTATGCATATTTTTCCATTTTTCCTTCATTCATAATTCATTTCCATCCTAGGTCCTTTCACATGCATTTTACATCTTAGGTTTTTCCCTAATTTCCAAACAAACTAAGAATTTCAGATCCCCCTCTTAGCACACAACCTTATGTCCCGGGCTACCTTTAAAAAAGTTTGTCTGGACAATGCTGACTTAGGTCATCCTTATCCTAGACTAGGCTGACCCAAGTCAGCCTTGTTCTAGGGCTTGTTTATTTAGTGGGCTTCGGGCCCAATAAAAGTTTATTTCTCCTTAGTTCTTAATCGAGTTCATCCTTGCAAAATTTAAGCCCAAAAATATGTATAAAAGGAGACTTCTTCCTCTCATTTTCACATCTCATCTTCATGCAACCATTATCAAGCAAGCTATTGTGCATTAAATATATTCAAGTGTTCAAGTACAAGGAAATAATCAATCATTTCAACTCTTCATTCCATCATCATGTATTCAAGGAATTTCCTTTCATAGATCTATCTCTTTTCCCTATTGTCCAAGCAAAGAAAAGGAGTTTGACATCAAATAGGGATATCTACATTCATCCTTCAAGTTTTCTTCTTTCACTCTCTTCTTCATTTAGGTGAATTAGGACATCAACTACATGAGGATTTTTCTTACATGATTTCCTTTTGGTTTTTGTTTGAGTCAAAAGCTATTGCATCAACACACTTGATCAATTTCTAAGGACAAATGCATCTATATGGTATGATATACTCTATTATTTAGATCTAATCTCTACCTCATGACAACATTCTTTCAATTACATCTATTTGATTTCAAGGTTAATGCCTATACATGGGCTTGACCAAGGCAAGCCCCTTCCCACAAAAATTGCCCCTTCATTTTTGTGGGAAAAAATAGGTGGCAGAATTTTTGATTCAGGTTTTTAGAGTTACAGAACATGTGACTGATCCTCTATAGAATTCACCAAATTTGGATTTTCCAGAACAAGGGTAGATTTCTTGAACTAGGCTGACTTGACTTAGCATAGTCCTGGGAATCTATAATTTTCACAATCAGAAGGGACATGTACAAAGGTTCCAGATCTAGAACAATTTTTGTTCCTAACAACTTTGTCATAATAAAAACCAGATATGAAATTCATTTTTTCTCTCGAAGATCAAGATAAGTTCATTTCTCTTATTGAATTTTATTTTCCTAGTCATTTATCATATTTTCATATCATCATCTTAATCATAAGGAAGCACCAAAACCTTGCATTGTGTAGATCATGAATTTGCACCCTTTCTCTCTCAGTTGTGCTAATTGGATTTACTTTGTTGCAAGTTTGGTATTCCAATGTATGTTGATTCACAATACTAAATTTATTTTTTTCACATTGTGTATATAGAAAATAGAACTTGACTCAGTTTTAACCTAGATCTCAGTAATCATCTAAGATGTTAAAAATCACATATTCTAATCAGTTGAAGCATGTTACTGTTGCTTTGATTTTAAAATTAATATATTATGTATCTTTCATTTATGATTATTATAGAAGGATATGGATGTTCCTCGAAAGAAAATATATTATCTTTTACTCATTTTAGAAATAATAAGTATATTATAAGGAATAAGACTAGTATTAGGATTAATATTTTGAGTATTGATAATGTTTGATAAGCTTTATTTCATGAATTTCAATATTTTGTAACTATCATAAAATAGAGAGATAATTAAATTGCCTACATTATTTGAAAAAATAAATTGGAAACAGAATAATAGGAAACCAATCGAGGAAGTATGAAGTGTCCTCAATTGATATTGAGCTACAATATTTTTATGTAAATCTGGTTGTCATACCTTATTAGATATTTAATATATCTCTTACATGAGATCTTGTTGAGAAGACAACCATTTAGTTGTCATTACAAAGGCATAATTGAGATAACTTTGAGTCTTTATTTTGTGATACATACATAAATGTTAGGGAGAGGAATTCTATATTGGAGATGTAGGCTCTCAATACAAATTTGAGGATCCTATATAGCTAGAGACACTTTGTATAATTAAGTGTTATCTTTAGAAAAGTTAATCATTTTCCATAGATTCATAGCTAGGAAAAAATGGAAAACGGAGATAACAATATCTCATATAGTCTAGAGAGTTCCAAATAAGAGATAAGACATCGACCTCAATCATCAAAGAGGTCCACTTCACAAATATATGATCAAGATAGGTGTACACTTACTAATTGGAGATATATTTTGACTCTTATTTATTAACATGCCAAGAAATGTAAGTTGTAGCGTTCATTTTCTAGTTGGAGATAATCTCTAGCCTACATCACCCAATTTCTTCTAAAATGTTATGAAAGGTGTGTACAATAGAAAATTATTCCAACAAATGGATTCAAACATGAAGTGTGTTTAGAAGGATTAATTGTGAAATGTACAGAGACATGAACAATTTTTGAATTTTATATTCGTGTCCACTTGTAGACATTTCAAAACATAAAGTAGTTTCAATTTCTCCTTCAATCAATGTAGATGTTCTAAGTTAGCCCATAAATATTTGAATGAGGATTAAGGTAATTCATATCCATCTTTTAAGTATAGGTATATCATACAAGATTGTTCTACTCATGACCAATGAAAAAAAATGAATGACTATATATTTCAATAGTAATTTAATAGTCTAGAATATGCTTGTGCCCTAATACAATTAATAGCCATGAACTTCAAGAATACACAGTTGATATTTTAGATGCTTTTAAATTTTGGTAATGAAATTTAGCCTAATGTTTTACATTTGGTGCATACTTGGCAAAACATTTTTGAACATTGATTAGCCAAATAGACTAAATTGATAATTAATACCTACATGTTGAATTGAAAGAATCTTTGGGTTGCAAATGGTCACCATAACATCCCTTTAGATAGATCTGAATATTTGAATATTTATGTGCCTATTATTATTTACAACCTTGAAGTAGATTCTATTTGCAAATCCCAATGACTATGCAAAATTTGTCCAATGAATTTTCTGTTAGAGTAATAAGTTAATTACACTTATTAATTTAATCATTTGATTTAATTATTAAAGTCACTTATTATCTCTACTTCACTTAAGCTAAACTTTAGGCATATAATAATTAATAATATTTTCTATTATTAATTATTATCATGCAACCTAGAGTTTCCCTTTTTAGGGTTTTGATGACCTTTTATAAGGTTTGATCTCTTTGTATTTCACAATCAATTCTAATTGATCTTGAATAATCGTGTGTTCTGTATTCCATTATTTAATCAATTGAGTATGTTTTCTCTTTCACAGATATATGTTTTTTCTGGCCTCCATAGCTTTTACTTCTCTCTTTATATGATAGGTCTTTGCATGCAGGTGATTCTTGGGAGCTATAGGGTTGAGTTTTCATCAACTTCAATATGGTATCAGAGCTCTAGATCTTCATGCGCGTGTTCTCCTCATGAGAGATTTAGCCTTGTTCCTTAGATCTGTGTTTTCAAAAGGTTTTTTGCTTCATAATTTTGTGGATCTAGGGGGAGTTATTTTTTGAAGAACTTTGGGCATAAAACAACCTCATGGTTGTGTCTGGAAGGCTAGAAAACCCATATTTTCATATAAGGCTTGTCCAATTTGGACACAGTTGAAATTTGGGCCCTCTTTTTTGCATACACAACCTTGGCACACTTTCCAGGAAAAAAATGCCACAATTTTCACGCCACCTCAGTTTCCATGCTACCTCAAAATTCACGCCACTATACTAGCAATGGAAAAAATAATAATTTTTTATTGCATGGCGAAAAAAAATTGTTTTTTGGTGATTTGTTTTTAGAAAAACTTTATTAATGTTTTTCAAAGTTGAAAGACCTTTCAAAAACATGTGTACCTTTTGAAAAGTATGCCTACTTGTGCTGGCCTTGATGTCAGTGGCCGCAGGTTTGGGATCTGGGTTAAATTTTACGGCCACCAACCTGTCATACAACTTGCCTTTATTTTCATAATGAGTAGCCTATTTTTTTTTTATATCTTGCACATATGGTATCGGTTTTTATCCTATCATATATTGTAAAAAAGCTTTATCTGAGCTCTAATCAACTCTGGAGGTAGGTGGGGTCTAAATCCCCAGAATAGTCAGAGACCTCACATGGTGACAAGGAGGATTATGCTTGGCATCGTCCTTGGTCAACTTTATTTGGGACTAAACCCACAGGCAAGTCCCTTTTTCGGGCTATAAAAGATTTTTCTATTAAGGAAAAGGGAAAGTAGGCTATTGCTTTACCAAATGAGCTCATAGACCATAATATTGCAATAATGTCCCTCACCTTGGTGGGAAATTTTGCAGGCTCTAGGCCTAATATTGATGTTGTTAGATCCTTTACCAAGAGAAAATGGAATTTAAAGGGCCAAGTTGATATAAAAGCTATGTCAAGGGGTTTTTTTATCTTTTGAGTTTTCGTGTCCTGAAGACTATACCAAGATCCTTTGTGCTAGGGCATGGGCTATAGGAAAATCAATTTAAGCCGTGCAGAAATGTACCCCTAATCTGGACCAGAATGACTCATTTTACATGCAAGCTCCAGTTTGGGTTAGGTTACCTAAACTCCCTCTGGAGTTATGGCTTGAATATTTCTTTGCGGGTTTGGCAAGCTCCTTTGGTGAGCTCCTATCGATTGACCCAGTGACAGTGGATAGAAGGTGCCTCACCTATGCAAGGATCTGCATAGGTGTCGAAGAAGGGAAAGATATGCCAGAGGTCATAGAAATCCATTCAAAGTTAGGAAAAAAATACAGAAAATGGAATATGAAAGCGTGCCTTTTGTGTGTTTTCATTGTAAGAAGGCAGGGCATATGGAAAGGAAATGCCCATCTCTCACAAAGGAGAAAGCTAAGAAACCCCAAAAGATAGAGGGAAAACCTAAGGACCTTTCTACTGAGGCCTCCATCTCGGCAAACCCCGATAATGTTTCACAGGTCTGGCAAAAAAAAGAACCTTTATTAGAGCAACCTTGCAAATGAGGGGATGGGGTTATATCAACCAGTGTTCAGACTAAGGATCCAATAGAGAATACAATGATGGTGTCAAATTGTTTGGAATTGATGCCTTTTGTGAATGCGGCCCCTATATCGGAAGGTAGTATCCTTAAAGCCTCTGAAGAATTGTGTTATAAGACCGAGTTTCCTCCTTCTCCCTCTTTGCTGGCTCCTCAATCCCCAGAACTTTCCTGGGAGATTGTTTTTCCAAGGAAGGAACTCCCCATGGGACAATACCCTCATGAAACCCTAAAACCAAAGGGTCAGGAAAGGGATTTGGATGACATGCTAAACTTAGCCACCCCGGGGAGTTTCACCAGAATGGAAGCAATGTTTTCTAAACACAAAGAAGGGAAGGAGAGTGAATGGACAAAGGTGAGGAACAAAAAAAGTAGCAGAGATCCTTCCCCGATATCTTCAGCAACAACTAGAAGCAAGAACAAAGCTGATCTGGGAGGATTAAAGAAAATACCAGGATGAAAATCTTTGCTCCAAATCTGGCAAGAATAATCCTACAAGAATATAGTGGATGGAACTCAACAGACCATCCAGGCAGCCTGCACCCCAAGTTGTAAATGAAGCTCATCTCTTGGAATATTCATGGTCTGAATTGGCCGCATAAGTAGGATGTTATAAGAAATATGATTAGAGACCATAGACTTGATGTTATGTTAATCCAAGAAACGAAGATGAAAAAGGAAAAACATTAAGGAATTAAATTATGCAATTCAATGGATAGGACTTCCATTAGTTTGGAAGGTTCTTCTAGTAGGCTGATGAATCTTTGGAACTCCTCTCTTTGGAATGTTGACATTGTCTATAGAGAAGGTAACATTCTGATTCTTCATCTTAAAAATTTGAAAACTTATGATAGCTGGTACATTATCAACATCTATGCTCCTAACTCTAAATGTGGGTGTATATCTTACAGGGATAAACTTAGAGGCATTATCTCTCTGTTAGATTTATCCAAATGTATTATCATGGGGGACTTCAATACCCCTCTAAAATTCAGGGAGAAACAGGGTGGGTTAAACCCAGATCTTGATAGTAGGAAGGATCTGATGGACTTTATAAATGATCTAGCATTGCTAGATGTGGACCTTCAGGGGAATAATTTCACTTGGAGCAATAGGAGAACCAAGAGTGATTGTATACAAGTTTGGCTAGACAGAGCCCTGATAATGACTGATTGCTTGAATTCCCACAACAATAAACTATCCACTCTGGTGAGAATTGGATCGGATCATTCTCCCATCTCACTAGTCCTTGACCCGCTTATCAAACAAAGGCACTTTCCCTTCAGATTTGAAATAATGTGGATCAGCCATCCTAACATTAACTTTAAAATCTAGGAATGGTGGAATATTGAGATCAAAGGCTCAGCTATGTTCAAAGTTTCCAAAAAACTCAGAAATGTTAAGATTAATATAAAGATCTGGAACAAGAAGGAGTTTGAGGACATTTTAGCCTGTAAAGAAAAGGCCATCTTAGACATTGGCCAGATTCAAGATGAAATCCAAAGAGATGGGTATGATGAGTCTAATCTCACTCTTGAAAAAAAAAAGCTCTCGAAGTACCACAATGTGATAGGAAGGGAGGAAATGTACTAGAAGCAAAGGTCTATATCCATATGGCTGAAGGAAGGGGACCAAAATACTCGTTTCTTCCACCTCTCAACTATGAGACACAGGGTTGCTAATAGAATCACTAGCATTAAAAGAGGAGACCAAATAATGTAAGAAGACAAAGACATCTCTTCGATGGTTGTCGACTTCTTTAAATCCCTTTTGTCTAAAGATCTCCACTTGTCTAAGCAGGACCAGGTGAATCTTTTGAATAACATTCTTTCTATCATCTTGGACCATCAAAACAAAGCCCTATGTTCTATCCCCAACATGGCTGAAGTGAAAAAATCCTTGGACTCTCTTCCAGGCGACAAGGCCCTAGGTCCTGATGGATTCCCCATGTTCTTCTTTCACAAATTCTGGGAAGTTGTCAAATTTGATCTGGTCAAAGCTGTGCAGGAATTCTTTGTATCCATGAATCTTCTTAAAGAACTTAATGCAACCTTCCTAGTGCTCATCCCAAAGGTTCCTGGGGTGGATACCATGGATCTTTTTAGACCCATCAGGCTTTGTAATTCATTCTATAAGATCATTTCAAAAGTTATCATTATCAGAATTCTCAGTGTGCTCCCCTCCATCATAGCTCTCCAACAGTCAGGTTTTATCCCAGACAGGAAAATCTTGGACTCTATTATGGCAGTGCATGAGGTGATTCACTCTCTTAAAGATGGGAATAGGGAAGGTTTCCTTCCCAATCTTGACTTATCCAAAGCCTATGACAAGGTGGACTTGTCACTTTTGATGAAAGTGCTGACAACTTATGGGTTCAATGGAAACTTCTGCATTATCATCTACCAACTTATCTCTTCACCCTCATTTTTAGTTTTGGTTAATGGCTCCCCCTCAAATTTCTTCAATGATTCCAGGGGCTTGAGACAAGGGGACCCCCTATCCCCTATTCTCTTCATCATATTGGTTGATTGCTTCGACAGATCGATCTTTGCTAAAAATATTACTGGTGATCTGAAAGGCATAAAGCCATCCTCTGGTCAATCCATTTTCTCTCATCAAAATTTTTTTGATGATACCATCTTAGGTGGGGAAGCCTCGGTGACTAAGGCTAGGGTGGTTAGAAATATTCTGGATTCTTATATTAAAGCCACTAGCCAATCAATCAATTGGAACAAGAGTTCTTTATTCTTCATCAATACTCCTGAGGCCAGACAAAAGAGAATTGTGGATATTCTTGGTTGTGGTATTGGATCCCTTAATTCAACCTACTTGGGCCTCCCTGTTGGAGCTAAACCCCTAGAAGAGTTTTGGAACAAAATTATTGATAGATTTAACAAAATATTGGCTGGGTGGAAGGGCATCACTCTCAGTCAAGCAAGAAAGATCCAACTGGTTAAGTCTACTCTCCAAAATCTCCCCACCTATGCCCTTAGGCTATTCTCCATCCTGGCTAAAGTGGTGGAAGCCTTGGAGAAAATTTAAAAAAATATTTCTGTGGATAGGAGGGGAAGAGAATAAACACATCCCTCTGATTGCATGGGAAAAAGTTTGTCTTCCCAAAAGGGAAGGAGGTCTGGGAATCAAAAGGTTAAGGCCCTTTAATAAGGTGCTTCAAGCCAAACAAATACGGAGGATCTTTCATGGGAAAGGGGAATGGCGTGATTTCTATGAGGAAAAATACCTTCGTAATACCTCTCTGAATGAATTCTTTGAGAATGAAGAAATCCCAAAAGGGTCCTATATCTAGAATGGTCTTCTTAATGATAAAGAGTTGGCTAAGTCTAAAGAGAAATGGAAAATAGGTAATGGTCACAGTATTAGCTTCTGGGATGACAATTAGCTAATGAAAAAGCCCCTGAAAGATATTGACAATTTTAATCAATGGAAGGAGGTCTGCATCTTGATTTTTGGGGATAGGGTCAAAAATTACAGAGAGGGGAACTCCTAGGTGAACTTGGCTTCTGTGTCCCTAGATCTAATACCATTAACCATGGCCCTTAATGCCATCTCTCTTTCCCAAAATCAAGATACTCTGATTTGGTAAGACTCTCCACATGGCTCTTTTACTACTGCCTCTGCTTACTCTGCCCAATTTAATCTGGGAGCCTTTCCTTTTTGGGCGAAAGCTTGGTTACCTAGCCTCATCCTGAAAATCAATGTGTTTTTCTAGTTTTTGCTCCAAAACCAGATCCTTACTGTCGATAAACTTTTCAAATGTGGCATCCCTATCCCCAATAGGTGTGTTCTTTGTCTTTTCCATTCAGAGTTTGTGGACCATCTTTTCATCCACTGCCCCTTTGTTAGCTCTGTTTGGCATTTTTTCATGTCGCTCTTTGGCCTCCATTAGTGTTTCCCTACCTCTATGCAAGACTTGTTCTCTCACTGGACCTGGCCCTTAAAAAAAACTACCTTCTACAAAATCTGGTCTTGTGTGCTCCCTCACCTCTATTGGGGCATATGGAAAGAGCAAAACAATCGCATCTTTAGAGATCGCAGTGCTAACCCCAAAATCATATTTGAAAAAATCCATCATGCTCTATTGGAAAAATTTATTTTGTGTGGTAATACTAATCCTTTTGTAGGTGCTGGTATAGTTGATTCTTCAGTCCCCAAGAAGACCATGGATATCAGACAGAGTTGTACTTTATGCTGCCCACTGGAAGTCTGGTCCAAAGCCAATTTTGATGGCATGGCCAAGGGAAATCCTAGGAAGGCGGGAAGTGGAGGCATTATTTGAAATTTATATGGTCAAGGTATTTCTGCAGCTAGGTTCCCATTAGGCATTCAAACCAACCATTTAATGGAAGCCAACGTAGCCCTCCAAGTGACAAAGTTAGCATATGACTTGGGTGTTAAACAACTATGGTTAGAAGGTGACTCCCAAAACATTATTAACTACCTTAAAAATCATCACTCTCCTTCATGGAAAATTTCCAACATAATTGAGGAGACACAGATACTATTGAATACCTTTGAAAGGATCCATATTAGCCATGTGTACAGAGAAGGCAATCATGTTGCCGACTGTTTCACTAACTGTGCGGTGTGTAGCGAAAGGAAGACACACTGGCTTTATGGAGCAGATCTTCCATGTGAAGCTTTAGATATAGTGGATTATGATCGAATCCACGGGAAGGAGGGACACATGAAAAACTAATCATGATAGTGATAGCTCAGAAAGGTAATAGCATCGCCATAAATGGTAAGTACGAGACAGGCTAGAATGGCAATAATTACAATCAAAGCTCACACACTTACTGGGTTCTCAAAAACAAAGATATTACTTCCAAATCAAGGCAACATAGAAGACCATTCTGGATTCATTTGGTGAAAGTTAGTTTTAGCAGAGATTTTCCCCTGTTTGAGTATTACTCTCATGCGATGGGCAGAGAAAGACATAGAAGGGAACATGCAAAGGATAGTAAAACATGGAAGAGGCGAGCCAAATTCTAGAAACATCTACATAATGGTGGGATCACTACCTTTATTGAAAGGCTCCACTGTGGGAAACAGTCTGTGACTATATTTTTTGTCAAAAACTGGAATGAAGGTAGCATTGAGATTGACGGAAGAAAGTTTACGATGACTGAGGAGGTCATTTCTACGGTCACAGGGATCCCTATTGTTGGCAAAAAATTCTACAGAGACTGAAAGATCACGGACACTGCAATCAGCGAATATGTTAGCAATGAGGAAGAAAAGAAGGAACTCACCAAAGTCGGCACCCACTACCTACCTGAGGGGCTGAAGATTTTGTGGAGGTTTGTTCTGTGGACTATTATATACTACATCACCCTCAATACCAAGTTTGACAGAATCTGTACCTATAATTTTGTACTTCTGAATCATTTCTGCCATGGCATCAAGGTGTCACTAGTAAATTTTAGCCCTATTTTCGATGAGTATTTGTCAAAATTTAGACACCAATTGGTCGACAAAATGACCAACAATATCGTCGGTCTTTTTTCATCGATATTACATCACACTAAATCATTGTTGATATTTTGACACACGTTGGTCAAAATTTTGACCTTTATATTGGTCCAAATTTTGACCTTTTAGTCAATGTTGGCTTCGTCGTTTGTATAGCGGTCACGTCGAAATGAGTTTGTATTGGTCAAAATTTTGACGAGATGTTTTAGTTTTAAATTTTTTTTTGATTGAGCAGGTTACAGTTATAAGAACTTAACTAAAACCCAAAATGACTAAAGTTGCAATATTTACAAAATATAAATATAAACACTAAAATTGTAACTTTATCCAAGACGACTATCTGACAGGGTCATTCGTATTATCATGCCTATAGGAGTTGGACCTCTATTATAAATGTCTAGTTTATTATAGCATGAAAAACCAAATACAATACCAAAACCTCCATAAATATTAGCACCATAACCATATCTACCTTAAAGATGATAATTTTGAATAATTGTCATTTCAAAAGGATAAAAAATAGAACTTTCTAGGTTGCTTGTCATTCATTTGGAAAATTGCAAACATACAAAAACTCCACCTCTTTAGTTGAAGAAGTTAGATGATGGGATATTGTTTGACTTATTGAAAGAAACACCTTTTATCATGTTCAATGTTTTTACGCAATCTGTAAGGGTTAAACAGGATACTATATTCTTTGATATGAAGATAAGTGATTTCTCAAGTGCCTATTGAACCATACCATATTCTTATTTTATAGTTATGACACATGGTTTAATTATTCAGCTTTCTTTGTCCATAGTTCCACATTTTGTATTCACTATTATTCTAACTACAATATATGATAACTTCCCCTTTCTAAGCTTTAATGGAAGTATGCTACTACTTTACATATCTGTTCCAAACCTACTATAAATCTACCCTAGAAGTGCACTTACATATACTCTAAAATTATCAATGATGTATGCTTAGAACCACACTTATGTCTGCTCCAAAATCATCAATGAAGTCTGCTCAAAACCACACTTATGTCTGCTTATATCAATGATAGATAGCATAGTTGTGAGTGTAACTTGCTATCTTTCATATACATTCAAGCATAAATAGGTAAAATATGGTAAGAAGTAAGGTTAGAGGTAACTAGTCATTGCCTTTTTTCTTTGACTGGTTATGTGTTCATTGATGTTGCTAATTGTCCAACTATTAGCTTCCCAAGCTCCAGTTTCTAATTCCTGCAGAAGAGAGAGAAGAATAATATTAGATCCCAAAAGATCTAAGCAATGCCTGAATATCTATAACTACTTACCACTACACATATGCTATCTATCGCTGCCCTGAACCTATCAAAAGCAAGCAAACTACATTCAATGCTTGAATAAACAAATATTTTTATCACTAATGTGTTTGTGTTATGTGCAGATCTGAACTTATCTATCACTGATATGTGGACATAAATGAGGCTCCCACAAGGGTTTGAGCCCAACATATCAGCCATAGATGGTTCATTTACAGAAAGATATGCATAGGAATGGAGCCATGTTTTATTCATTTTTTATATTTTTATAAATGCAATGAACAACATACATTTCTTTTACAACAAGAGATGACATGGTGGATTCAAAGAACAATAGGTATTTCTAGGTAGTTTAACAACAGACGACCATAGTTTTAGCCTGAAGGTAAAACATTTCCCTCAACTAAAGCCTCAATTTCAGTCATACCTATGTTCAGATTTTTTTGGGATTACATTACAAGCATAAATCAGGTTTTTATCAAAGGTATCAATATCTTTTGATGCAAATTCAAAACAACAAGTGTTTTCCTTCAAAAGCATGGTGAAAGTTTCAGATTTTTAGAGATGTTTCAAAACTAGTCACATTTTTTCCAAAAAACCAAGCATATTGCAAATGGAAAAAATATTACTTTCTTCTTTCAATAATGAAGGCAAAATGTGTAAAGGAAGGAATAGCTAGTTAAGTTTCAGTAGCTAATGTTATGGGCACTTTCAGATTTTTTTAACAAAGAACGTTGATTTTGACAGAAATTCATTTTTTTTGAAGAAAATGTCAATAGATATGACCAGCAAGTAATTCTGGGTTGTTTTTCTTCATACCTAGATACAATTTTTTGAAAAAAACCAGTCTTTTTCAAAGAAAAAATAGTATGAATAGTAAAGCATGGAGGTGAAAACATATAGAGTTTCAGATTGTTTTGCAAATAGTAGCCATGATTTGTTTCCAAAAATGCCAACATAAACGAAATAACAGTCATGTTTTTTCAGCAAAAGGCAAAAATGCTCAGAGATTTACAACTTCATGAAAGAAAGATATAGTTTTTTTTATCAAAATTTGCAGAAAAATCAGACATTTTTTCTTAAAAAACCCAGTATATTTCAAAGGAGTTTTAGAACAGCAAGAGGGAAATACAAACAAAATACCTTTCATCCATGTAAAAAACAAAAAAATCCTTCCATGGCATCCATGTTTTGTACAAGAAGTCACGGTTTTTCAAAGAAAAATCAGAGGTTCTTCATTTGCAGCCATAGAAAAATCAGAAATTCTTCCAAATGAAGCAAGGTTTCCAGCAAAGAAGCCACAAAGAAGTCACAGAGGCATTATCCTTTCATGGAAACTACAAAC
Organism: Thuja plicata; assembly: GCA_018584345.1. Taxonomy (NCBI): domain Eukaryota; kingdom Viridiplantae; phylum Streptophyta; class Pinopsida; order Cupressales; family Cupressaceae; genus Thuja; species Thuja plicata. The sequence continues at coordinate 257,958 of MU223109.1, read as the reverse complement.
TACAGACAAATCCTTTCATAGTGGCAGATCTTTCTTTCTTCTTCCATGGCGGCTGCTAGGCTTTCCAAACCCTCTCCATAGCTCACGTTTTCTCCAAAGAAAAAATCCAAGCAAATGACCAAATGAAACACAAGGTAAATAACTTTTGTTTTGGATTTAATGTAAGCCTTTTAGGTTATGGTTTCTCCATTTCTTTATTTCTTTTAAAGAAAATGCCACCTTTTTTTTAAAATTTATGCCCATGTTCGTCAAAATTTTGACCAACATGATATTAGTTGAAATTTTGACCAACGCAGGGATAGATTTAGAAAAAACAAAGTTTTTCTTGTACATTCCAACCAAGCAAAAACATTTTTCAAGTTGGTCGGAATTTTTGGTCGAAAAATAGGGTCAAATGTACTAGTGTGTCTATTCCCTTTTATTTATATGCCTCTATAAATGAGAACATAAACAGGTATGGAGAGAAGGCTATTTCTAACCCTTCCCTGTATGAAGGGCTTCCTCTGTTGATTTATGGATACTTTAAGGCCCAAATCTTGGGCAAGGAAATTGGTCAGAAAGAGGAAAGGGAGGCCTCGAGGTTTGATTATATGCCCTCGGAAATGGAGGACAGTGAGGGCATGCATTCTAATGAGAATGAGGAGTATGTAATAAAGAAAAACTACCAGGGCTCGTCATCAAAGAAGAAGAAAGGTATCTAGAAGAAATTTATAAAAGAGATCATGGTTACCCCCAAAAAATAGAAAGCTATGATTATTTCATCGGATGAGGAATATGATGAGAACGAGGAAGGTATGGAATCAAAAGGCGAGGAGGGTATCACTACTGGGAAAGGCAGAATGAGGAAGCATACTACGCCTGCCAAACTCCAAAGAAAAAAGGAGAAAGATAGGGAGGTGAGTGTTGAGAGGAAATCCATGGAGGATAAGAGTGACAGAGCTTCCCCTATTTTAGACTCCACACCCCAAAATTTGGGTGAGGACCATGAAAAAGATTCGAGCTGTTATATGGCCGACAAGGGTAGGATTGTTGGGTGGAGAGATTTCAACATTAAGTCAGCCAAAATTGGTATCACTAGAGAAATTATAAACCCTAAAGTCAAAGAAAGTGAAGGTAGGCAGATTAAGGTGGAATATTTTATTGACTCGACAAAGGTGGTACTAAGCGATAATACCAGGGAATTTAACCTGAACCTGCTCAACAACACCAGAAACAACATATTAGATAACTAGAGAACAATCAAATGGATCTACCATGAATTTGAGGACCTCAAAAATATGGTTCACGACACCAATAAGGAGAAAAGGGATGGAGAGGATGAGGAACAGAGGAATTTGAGCATCCGAGTCAAGAAGATGGAGGACAACATGACAAAGGTGGAAACCACTCTCAAGAACATAGCTGAACAAAGCTCTAAAATCCTTAAAAAAACTAGAGAACACACCAACACCATCATTGAGAAGTTGGAAGAGGGGATGGATGCGGGAAGCAATGAGGTTGATACCGATCAGAACACTGATCAGGGACCTGGCAAAAGAACTAGGGCCAGAACCAGGAAGACAAAGGAAAAGGATGGGGAGAGTACCATCTAGAAAATCAAGGATTCGATAGCCAACATGGAGCTTCTTGAGGCCAAGGCGGTGACTCTTATGGTGGACCTTTCTTAGGCCCCCCTGGGCATTTATGTTATTTTTAGGTTTTATCTGCTTTATTAGAAGCTTTAGCTATTCTTTTGTTCTGGCCTTTAGGCCTGCTCTGCTTTTTGCTCCAAACTATCTTTTGTTTTTTTTAATGTTTAATCTCTAAATACTTTGTTTCAGGTTTCAGGAACCCTGTAAAACCTATTTTAGTTAATCAAAAACTCTAGAGGTTAGATTTTCTTATTTTTTCCATCTTGCATGGTTTTTTTCAAGTCAAATTTAGGGTTCCTTTTTTGGACATCGGTAGCCATATCTTGCTCATTCAGACTCCATTTTTTGACTTTTGTATGGCATTGGAAAGTTGGTTCTATGCTCTATATTATTTTATGGGTCTGACACTCAGAATCTTCTTGAGGTATTCTTATTCATTTTTGGGGGTTTTTGCAATCTGGTGGTTAACATGGTTGTTTCAGGTCCTTGGATCATTATCCTTTCATGGGGTGACTCCCTAATAGTTTTTATTCATGTTTCTACAAATTTCTTGTCATTATTGATAATTGTATACTGTTAGGATAAACTATCCTATACCCAAGAGCCAATCTATAGACATCCTCCAGAATAGATATGTTATCAACACTAGATTGTATTGAGATATTGAGGTAATGAGATGATTTCAAAGGTACAAAGGCTCTGCTTATATAGGCAAAAGCATATAGGAAATATGGAAAAGCATGAGACAAGTGTCTCAACCTAAAGGAAGGAGAGTTCTAATATAACTCAACAATATCCTCTAAGATAAGGTGGAGTCTAAGTTGGACTCAGTGATATCCATCTACCCAATTAATGAATGTACCTAAGTGAACTTAAGTGAAGAGTAAACAGTGAACTATTTACTCCAACACCCCCCTTAAGTGTAACTTACAGAGTACAACAATGTAGAAGAAAATATTTATGGGTCCCGACAACAAGGCCATGTTAGGTACCCATGTACAACTACAATGAGATCTCTCATAATGAGAGAAAAAGGAGAAAACCCTTTGGGAGAAAAATCCTTTCCCAAAGAGAGAACATGAAGGTCTGAGAAGCCTTCAAAAAGATGTCCCAAAATCATTGAAGCATGAAGAATCTATAGACAACTGTCGATGACTGATATGGTGCTTTATCTGATGATCTCCTCTGAAGAAGATGATGATCAGGAAGACAACAATCTGTATGAGTGCTCCAAATGGCACTTCTCAAACATTGATTAGATGACAATAATGGCAATAATATATGTCGATCGAAGAAACAAAAAGCACAAGAATCTGCACGAGTGACCTTCACTACACAACCAATGATGTTGTTTGAGTGATACCATTTTTACTTTTCAATCAAGTTGAAAATGCAGGTACAATAGTATTACAAGGAATCCAAGAGTATTTCAACACACTTCAAGCAAAACCAAGAAAGCCTCCACAAAAAGGAATGCAAGAGTGTCTCAATGCACTTCAAGCAAAACCAAGGAAGCATTAGCATAAATAGTATGATACCCCCCATAATGATGACTTGGGTGAGGCATAAGAGATCTATTGAAATGATGTGTCACCATGTTATGCATAAGGAATCTAAAATATATATCTGCAAATGAGAAAAGGGTGTGTGCAGTCAAACTACACACTCGCATGAGGAAAGAATATCAGTAATTTTTCTGTTGTCATGGATGAAATGTCACTTTGACAAAGCTGTGATTGGAAAACAGAGGCTCTACACAACCCCCCATGACACTTTATAATTCATCACGAGGAAAATAATATAGCACATCATCTATGCAAAAATCCCCAAAAGACATGGATGGACACGGATCTAATGTGTCTACAAGTAGTGCTTAAAAAGGATGTTCGACTAAAACAAAGGAAAAAAACTCAAGTAAAACTTGAAAAAAAGTGCACCTATAAGTAGTGCATAAAATCACCTTTGCAGTGAATGCATCATTTGCCAAAATCAGACTCCGAGTGTCCAAGTCATCGCTAGTGAAGAAAAGTGCCTATTACGGCCGAAAGGTGAAAAAAAAATGGCCCACCCCTCTTATGTACCTGGGGGCATGGGTTTGGTCCATTATGGGACCATCAACTCAGCATGTTAGAAAAGAGTGCCCCCTCCTAGATAGAAAGGGCCCAAAAAGAGCTGAACGGGTGGATGGGTCTGATGGTGGCTATGTATGCCACCCCCATATCCTCCAGAAACCATTGAAGGAAAAAGTATAAAAATGCAAGCCATAATGTAAATCCACACAAAAGTAGATATAGAGAGGTGCTTATGAAGCACAAGAAAGGATCTCAGTTTCTCTATGTGACTAGAAAAGTACGAGACTTCAGATTGCTCCATTTAATTACAAATGATGATCATTCTTTGAAGCATGGGCTAAGGAATGCGTTGGTGCTTCACAGGGCTTGTTTGTCGTAAAGCAAGAGAGGACACGGCTACATTTTGTCACCAAGATGGCCGATCCAATAATTATCTACCCAATCACTGGTCTTCAACGCCAAGTTTTCCTACATAAAGTAGTGATCAAAGCTCCACAACTTTGAAGGCACCAAGTCTATTTGAATAGAAGATGCAACTGTCATTTGACTACCAGTCAGAGAACAGGAACACTGATTAAGGTAGCCCAAATTGGTGCCAGCTCACAAAGCATTTAGTAGTGTGCTAGATAAGAGTGATCCCCTCTTCTGAACCAAGCATAAATGCGCTGACCATGAATAATAAAAAACTATGAATTGCAGATATACAAAATCTCCAGACTTTGCATAGTGGGACCAGCATGACAAGTTGCAACATGTGCTACCAGCCAACACGCACTCTTTAAACAATATCATGCCATGCTTGCTCACAATACAGGTGTGTGGCCCATCACTCCACCACTTCTATCAAATGCACCAGCTGATTTGTCAAACAATAAATGTGATAGAGGAAAAATCAACTATGACTGCTGGAAGAAAAAGGATTCACCAGTTATAGAATTTCATGCCTAGGTGGACTCCACCCAGTCACATGTACTGAGAATAAATCTTTCACCGAGACTCTCCTCAATGATGGTGCCCTTCCTTATCGTTGACGCAGTGGAGGGCGTCCAATTTCAGACCCGTGTTGTGCTTCACTAGTTATGGATACCACCCAGAAAATTGATGAGTACGAGATCCAGTGATATAATGAAAACTACGTGAAGGACTAAAGAGACCCCTGCCATGTGGGCTCACTGGTTAGGAAAGTAGACTTGTGTGCCTCCAAATTAATTGCTAGCTAAACTCTCTATGCATGTAAAACATCAGATCTGACAACGAATATGGATCCACTCAGAAAATGTGTATCATAGAGCAGTGCATGCTCACCAAAGATAAAACCACCCACCCAAAATGATCTTCAAGCGCATACACCATAGAACTCACCATGAACTGTCTGCCAACCAAAGAAGATGTGAGCCCTCCACTCTTTTTTTGTGCACGCCAATGAAGTAACCACCGACACAGTAAGGAAGTAAAGAAGCATACAAAGGAGGACTCAGACTACAAATAAGCCTCCACTCATAAATTCTCTACAGCATTGACTATGAATGATCCACATAATAAGAACTGGAAAATCAGAGGTGATCAACACACTAGAGGTAGTGCGCCAAATATTTGAGGCACCGAAGCCATCAGGTATGGATGAAGTGCCTCACAAATCACAACCTTTGAAATGAAGCTTCACAAATGTTGGGTGGGGCCGAGAAGCTAGAGCAACCCAGAGACAGCACTTGGAGTGCTCATGTGACTCAAGATGGGTGCGCAAATCTTCAGAAAAGGGTGGTTAAGAATATTTGAGGAACCCGAGCATCCTTTCAATTTCCTTCAAACAAGACAAATGTGCTGGCCAATAAATGTGTAGGTGGTGTGGGCCTCAAAACAAACTTTCACAAGTCCTCCTCTAATGGTGGCACCCAAACATACGTAGAACATGTCATAGCTTCCACACGGGCAGCCAATTATTGTATAGCACTAAGAACTTACTCTTTTCCAGGTATGAGATCAGCAAATCAAAAATATTGTGCTTATATGGAACTTTGATCAGTGTTCAAGAGGCCTACGAAGAGGTTTCCAATGTTCTCAATCCCATAAAGTACTGGTCCAATAACAAAACATTGGAGACACCATGCAGACAGGCCTTTGGTGCGAAGAAACTCTGCCAAACTCTTCACAAGACAGTCGATTTACACTGTCAAAAGACACAAATAGCTTGCTGAAGTGCACAGTCTGCCAATTGCAGAAGCGTAGGCAGAAATAAATGGTCGGACACAAATAAAGAAATGGACTCTAGCCGCACAAATTGACTCAGCGTCATTCACAACCGTCTGCAACCGTTGACGGCCAACTCTAACTGTTCATAGCCGACTTAGAATTTTGTGGTATTCACTTTGAAATAAAGCCTCTACAAAAAAATATGTCTATCAACATTGACAACAATCAATATTAATTGATCAACCAATAATCAAGGCTCCATTAATCAATGCAAACTCATAAGGACACAGACCAACTGGTTAGCAATACAGGCTGACAAATGTGTGGTTGGCATCGATCAATTTGTATATGCGGGCTTCCAAAAAAGCACCTGTGCAATGGATTGTACAAACAAGATAGACCTTGCAATGTATAGAAGGTGACTCAAAACACAATTTGTAAAAAAACTAAAAAATACACTAGTAAACTACAGAGAGAAACCAGGGACCTCAAACCAAAAAAAATGAACAATCAAAAAGGATTGGAAGAAGCTGAGAGACTATAGGCACTGATATTGTGACTGGAAGGAGATGAGAGACTATAGGCTCTAATACCATGTTAGGATAAACTATCCTATACCCAGGAGCCAGTCTACAGACATCCTCTAGAATAGAGATGTTATCAACACTAGATTGTATTGAGATATTGAGGTAATGAGATGATTACAAAGGTACAAAGGCTCTAGACTTATATAGGCAAGAGTATATAGGAAATATGGACAAGCTTGAGACAAGTGTCTCAACCTAGAGGAGGGAGAGTTCTAATAGAACTCAACAATATCCTCTAAGATAAGGTGGAGTCCAAGTTGGCCTCAATGATATCCATCTCCCCAATTAATGAATGTACTTAAGTAAACTTAAGTAAAGAGTAAATAGTGAACTATTTGCTCCAACATAGACATCTATTTATATCACATTTTTTTTTTTCAAACACAATGGGATAAAGTATCATCTGATGCATACTTGGGATCTTGGACCTTTTTGTGCCTTTTTGTACCCTTACTCCATTATAAAGTGCCATGAGGGGTTTTGATTTTGCTTTATCTTCCATCTATATTTGTCAAGTGAGTGTTCCTTCAATGACATTAGCCTCATGATGTGTGTCATGAGAGTGATCCTTCCATGACACCATCCTTTATATGTGTTTGTACTTTCTTCACTTTTATAACATCCTAGTTCTTCATCATACATTTATTTGGTAGTCTGATTCAGTGTACCTTTCATGCCTATCCTTGCTCATCATTATGGGGGGTATCTCATGTTGGTTCTAATGCTTCCTTGGTTTGATGGAGTGATCTATGTATTCAATATTTGTTCCTACATACTAGGTGGATGTAGTGGTTGGGTACCTATGCATTTCAGTGAGAAGGATCATTTACCATATGGACACCCTTTCATTCATGTTTTGGATGCATCCATTCATCTTTGATTGATCAAATGTTTAGGATTTATTTATCTTCTCTACCTAATCATATTCTATTATAGTTGAGGTTCCAATAGTTATTCTTCGATAATGTTTACAGCTTCATGCTTTAGTGTTGTTCTTCGTGTTCTTCCTTTGTTCCTATCTTCTAGAATTTTCTCTAGTTTGGAGGCTTCTTCAATCCTTCTCTAGGATTTATCCTTTTTGGAGAGGGGTTTTATAGGATTTGATAACCATCAAATCAACCCAAGAAACCTGCATGCATGACTATCACATAAACAGAAGCAAAAGATAGAAGAGAGAAGGCAGCTATGGCGGCCAAAAAGCCAGAGACATCAAATTCATGTTGA
>MU223109.1:187065-217288 GCA_018584345.1 Thuja plicata | reverse complement strand
TTTATACAAAATTTAGTGCCTAACATATCTGTGAGATGTCCTTTGTGAATAATTTTTCATATTTATTTGAAACATCCATTGAAGGCATCCTTTTTATGGGACACATTTTTAAAAGCCATTAATATTAGAAATTTACAAAGTTCAACAAAACATGTTGCAAAACGTTGCTAGTATAGTTGTAAACATCACTTGAATAGTGAAAACAATTTATTTTTCTCTTGTTCATGAAACTTACATAGATGCAACGGGAAATATAAGTCCCAATAGAACTATTTAGATGAAGTTAAAAGTGTGAAATCCAAGACAAGGATGAACTATATAAAAAACATTTCTCCATAATGATGTAAGTACATCACATATTCTTCAACGATTAAGATGGTATTGTGACCCTTATTTGAACAATGATCATGATAGACTTCTTTCATCATTGACGGAAACACATCTACTTTTGTAGATGTGTCATGCACAAATATTACAGCATCTTCCATCTACATTATTTCCAGTTCTTCAACATAATCAATTGATAGTGATGCATTCTCCACAGCTTTGATTATATTTGTGCATGATTCTTTAATTATTCATGCACACTTGTCAAATTCAATCTCAAAGAAATCATTTGAGGCCACCAAAGCATTCGGGCTCGAATCAATGATGTTTGACTCTCTGTCGGAGGCAACCATAGTTCCAATGGTATGATGCAAATTTTTAAACAAACATCAGCCTATAGAAATAATTAGAATAAAAAGTACATTTATTTTATAAATTGAAAAAATGAAATCAATAATGTTTAAAATAAGATAATAGATGATGTAGTATGATGAATTATGAGCAAAAATATTTTAACAACCATAAGAAATAAATAAATAAACTAATTAACCATGTTGCATTATAGTTTGGAACTCTACATGTTTCTGGAACATGTTCTATGGATGCAAAATTTTCATTTTCAACATCCAAGTGAATGTTTATATTAGGTGGATGGCTATACCCCTCACTTGTTTGGAGATCAACTTGTTTCCCTTCATGCCTTTGCTCATTTTGAAGAGGAGGGAGTTGTTAAGAGGTTCTTTGACAGTTGTTTCTTTCCACATTTATTACATCTTTATTTTTAATTTCCAATTGTTCCACTGTTACTTCAGCCCTTCTTGTAGAAGACCTTCATCTACCAACTTGATTGTGTAGAATTCTATGTTGTTCTATTTGATTTTCTGTCATTTGTTTTTGTTGACATCTATGACAATCTTTCTGATATTATCTTTAATTCTAATATTAAACTTACTAATTCTAATATTTAAAACAAATTATCTAAATATAATATTGAAATCACTAAATCTAATATTTAAAACAAATTATCTAAATCTAATTAATCTAATATTGAAATTACTAATCCTAATATTTAAAACAAATTATCTAATGTAATATTGAAATGACTAGTTCTATGAAACGATTAATACCAATATTTAAATCAAATTATCTAAAACTAATTATTTTAATATAATATTTTAATCAAATTATAAAAATGTAATATTGAAATCATTTTTTTTAAATCTAAGCAAGAATTTAATTCACTAATACAAAAACAAAGTAATTAAAGAAATAAATATGAAAGGCTCTCCAAATTCCTCTCGGAAAAAGCATGCAAATTTATTTTTTAAATTAATTTTTCTCCAAATGTCATTTGGCACTCTTTTAAAAATAATAATTTTATTACTGTATTTATATTTATAAATATAAAAAGATAATTTTATTATTATATTCATATTTTTAATAAATATAAATATATTACTGAATTTGTATTAACTTTATATTAAGGAATATATCATTGGCCTAAATCAATAATGCATTCCCCACAATAGATTATATAACCAATCAAAATATAAACTTGTGCCATTACATAATCTAGAAGTGAAACTTTTTCCTCAGGAATTCACCCCTCTAGTATACACTTTTAAAAACCTCAAACTATTTTGAAGTTTAGTTTGCGTCCGCTGGATGATAGTCAAAGCCCTAAATTTTATTGGAGAACCCTATTCATTTTTTAGGGCGGCGTGAGTAAGAGGTAGACAGAGGTGGGTGACGGTATGTATAGAGATGTTGAAATGAGATCCAGATCTGCCGCCTTGTTTGCATGAATAGTTGGATTGAAAAACTCAAGACAGCAAGCTTAAATACACCAGCTTATGAAACAACAATTTCTTTGCAATAATATTCTTCAGATTGTGGGGAAATGTATACATACATACTTTGATTGAATGACTCAGATGCCAATGTTGAGAAATAATAATAAGATTCAAACACAATCTCATCAATCCCATTCATGTACAATTGAAACAAATGCAATTGCAAAATTTACAGCAAATTCTTTGCATTTGTCAAAATATAAAAAGATTCAATTTTAGGAAGAAGAATACAACTGAGATTCTCACAGATATAATATAACTGATTAAAAATGAAATAAAAATAGACATAAATACTCTTTCTAGGTGTTAGGAAAGCTACTTGCGGAACCACTTTCCAAATATCAACTTACAAGAGAAATAATATAAAGTTCAAACTACTAAGATGCATAGGAAAGCAAAGAACAGAGAAAACACAATAATGCACAAAAGATAAATGCATGAGACCAGATTTAACGTGGGAAACCCTTTCAGGTAAAATCCCACCACACAAGAACCCAACCAACTCTTTGTATTACAGTAATTAATATTACATACAATGAACAACGAATTCTTGCACTGGCTCACAGGCTCAGATTGTCGTTACAATCAACCTCACACTTCAACCATCCAACCCTTATTCCTAACAAATCCCATAGATATTTATACACTCTGTGATTCATTATAGAATTTGGTAGAACAACTATCACTCCATGAAACGGTTACTAGCAGCCTTGGCACTCCTACAGTCGACGATCCCTTTGCCATCGGATCACTCCCTTCGCCTCAGACACTCCCTTTGGCACTTTTACCTCTGGGTGACTACCTCGTGGTGATTACCTCCAGGTGACTACCTCTGGGTGACCTTTTACCTCCGAGTGACCTTTTACCTCCAGGTGATTACCTCTGGTGACTACCTCTGGGTGACCTTTTACCTCTGTCGGGTGATTAACTCCATTGGGTGACCTTTTATCTACGGGTGACCTTTTACCTCCAACCTTCACCAAAATCTAGTCGTATGACATCACTCCACCATACCTCTAGCCTTCGCTATATGGGAGTCTCCTTGTCGTATGGGAACTCCTCATCCCTTCAAGCTGTACATGACTTTTTGTCGTACGGTGAAAGACCGTACTTTATTATCCCAACAATCTCCCACTTGATGAAGTACGGAGTTACTCAACATGGCTAACATGAAAGCAGAATCCACACCTTTACCAAGGACCCCGTTGAGCCCTCAAGATGTCAACATTTTCAGTTACATGAAGATAAACATCTCCAATCAGTACTTCACCAAATGTGAAAAGATCCTTCTGCCATATCAGGATCTCACCTTCCACCATCTGCAATACTAATGAAGACCATTTGCTACATCACTACCAACAACTCCCACTAAACTATGGTGACAAGTTACATATGGTACGTACGCCACTACCAACAACTCTTAGTGTACTGTAGTTTCAAGTCGCACATGGCATCGTGACCACCATCTTCCACGTGAAGATTGAATTATTCCAACCAGTCATCATCAGATGACCGATTAGCCAAAGCAGCACCATTGGCATCTTTACCGTCACTATCAAAAGACTCAAAATCAGAAGAACTCTCCACTTTAATCTTTTTCTTCTTCTCTTTGCAATCCTTTCAGATATGACCAGTATGCCCGCAATTCCAACACTTCGCTTTGCATTTCTTCTTACCATTGTCCTTCGATTGGTCTCTAATAGCAAGAGCCTCCTTAGCCACCTTAGAAGATCTCCTCCACATCTCCTCTGACAGAAGTGCAGAAACTACTTCATCCATTTTAAACTAAGTAGTCGTACTTCCAATGGCCATCACAAGATGGTCCCACAAATCAGGCAAAGAACTCAACAACAACATGCAATGCTCCTCTTCACTTATGGACACACCAACAGATGTCAGTTGTGCAATCACCATATTGAACGCATTTAAATGACCAGCCACAACAGTTCCTTCATCCATCTTCAGAGAATACAATTTCTTTCTTAGGAAGAGCTTGTTTACCAAGGATTTTCCTTGATAAATATCTCCCAATTTCTTCCACAAAGAATGTGCAGTTTTCTCCTTGTAGATGTTTAACAGAACACTATCTGCCAGTGTCAATCATATCATTCCTCTCGCCTTTCGATCTGCTAGATCCCAATCTCCTTGCTTCATGTATGAAGGCTTGTTCCTAGACACAACAGTCCATAGATCTCGGTCTACCAACATATCTTCAACTTTAAGTTTCCACAACTCAAAGTTTGTGCCATTAAACTTTGCAATTTCTATTCTCCCTAATGTACCCACCATCTCGATTGCAAGATCAACACTTCACTAACTCCCACTGGAACCAAATTGACACCAATGACCAACCCTACCCAAACAACCAACCCTATCCAACGAATAATGGTAATGGGTCTTTCTCTGATACCACTTGTTAGGAAAGCTACTTGCGGAACCACTTTCCAAATATCAACTTACAAGAGAAATAGTATAAATTTAAAACTACTAAGATGGATAGGAAAGTAAAGAATAGAGAAAACACAATAATGCACAAAATATAAATGCATGAGACCAAATTTAACATGGGAAACCCTTTCAGGTAAAAACCCACCACACAAGAACCTGACCAACTCTTTGTATTACAGTAATTAATATTACATACAATGAACAATGAATTCTTGCACAGGCTCATAGGCTCAAATTGCCATTACAATCAACCTCACACTTCACCCATCTAGCCCTTAGTCCTAACAAATCCCATAGATATTTATACACTTTGTGATTCATTATAGAATTCGGTAGAATAACTGCCGCTCCATGAAATGGTTACTAGCAGCCTTGGCACTCCTCCAGTCGACGGTCCCTTCGCCATCGGATCACTCCCTTCACCTCGGACACTCCCTTCGGCACTTTTACCTCTAGGTGACTACCTCCAGGTGACCTTTTACCTCTAGGTGACTACCTCTAGGTGACCTTTTAGGTCCAGGTGATTACCTCCGGGTCACCTTTTACCTCCGGGTGATTACCTCCGGTGACTACCTTCGGGTGACCTTTTACCTCCGTCGAGTGATTAACTCTGTCAGGTGACCTTTTATCTCCGGGTGACCTTTTATCTCCAGCCTTCGCCAAACTCTAGCTGTATGACATCACTCCACCATACCTCCATCCTTCACCGTATGGGAGTCTCCTTGCCATACAGGAACTCCTCTTCCCTTCAAGCCGTATGTGACTTTCTGTCGTACGGTGAAAGACCATACTTCATTATCCCAACACTAGGAAGATTTCAAAGAAAGAGATTTCAAAATAAAATAATATCAAAAAAATAATGATAAAAGATGCAAAGAAACAAAGTAACCTGTATGATAACATGTGGCTGGCCCAAGCAAAAGCCTCTCATTCACAGAAGTCTTGGATTACTTGCACAGAGTTTATTTGGACGATAGATGTCTGTCCTGCTGCCTGATTGTATTCCTCTCAACACGACATGCACCTCAGCATTATATATATTGTAATTCTAATCAATTCCTTTTGTTTCGCCAACACATAAAAATAGTAGATTGGCTTACTAGCAGTTTTAGGTTGAATAGGAAAAGATTGGCAGAAAAAGGTGGGTTACCTAATATCTCCTCTTATATACACGTACAGCAGCAGCATGAGAAAGAAGAAGATTATGCCCCACAATATATGGTTCTGTTGCTGAATTTCTTGTTCTTGGGCTTCCATTAGAAGAAGAATGGTGGCCAGGTGCAAATGTGCTTTGTTTAAAGTAATCCAGTTCTTCACTCGATCGCCAAACTCTCGAAATCACACTTCACTAAAATCGTCAAAATCTTTCCTGCATATATCAAAACACAAGGCCGTGTCAATGGGTATTCAATATAATCAAAGTGTATATGTACTATATGGGCATAGAGGATTTGATAATTTGGAACGATTAGATACAAAAAAATTTTACTGACATTAATGACACCGCTAAAATCTTCTATAAAAATGAAATGATTGGAGATGGAGGCTTCGGAATTGTGTACAGTGAGTATTTCCGAGTTCCATTCAAGACAGGTAAGATTACGGGTCAAAAGTGATTATAGGTAATAAGCTTATACACCGTAATCTTGTCAAAGTTTTTCATGCTTTTTCGATGGCGTGGAAGAAGCCGTCAGAGGCTTCCCGTCCACGACTAACTCCGCAATAGAAGTCTAGAAAAATAGATAAAACATAGCCTCTACTCTTGTTTATCTTCACCAATGCCATCTTGTTTATCTGAAGAAAAAGACTCCACCAAAACCCATTCCTTTTACCTCCACGCAGCTGTAAATTCTAGAAGCTGCCAGCAGCAGTTTCTTCCTTTCTAAACTGCTATTTTGGTAGATAGCTAATCGGAGTTTTCTCCCATGTTTTCTGAACTGGAATATATGTATATTAAAATCCTATGCTTTCGCAACTAGTTTTCTATTAAAAATTTATATTTAAATCCTATTTTTTCACAAATAATGCGAGAAAAAAAAAGGTGGTGCATCCAACACCACTTATTCGCTTATTTTTTTAAAATACAATTAAAATTTTATGAAGATTATTAAAATGTCAAAATTTAAATACAATTATTTTGATGTAATTTACTTTTATTGTGCTAAAGGTGTTTACTCTTTGAAATGACCAACCTAAAAAGTAAAATCAATGATCTATATTTATCTAGAAGCATGGACGACCATCAAAAAAATTGTGGCCATCCAATTTTTTTGAGTTGTTATTGTTGTTTTTATTGAGTCGTCATCCAAATCTTGGAATCTAAGTTAGATGACCTACATCCTGTATGGTGCAAGTAGGAGAATTCTTGGGACCTACACCACCTCATCTCATGAAAAAAATGCTTTAAATATGATTATGAAACTCTTTCCCAGAGTTAACGGAAGAGTGGTGAAGAAAAGACAGTTGATGTCAGACACAGAGACAATCCACAAGCATTTGTAGCAAAAACTACTTCTTCATGGCCCTCCACACCTATGGAAAATACATTTAGCAATGATCTTCTGGTCGCTCTAGGTTTTAATTTGTCCTTTAGAAACCAGGAGATGGAAAAGAAATATAATTCTCTTAAACAACCTAGCCTCAAGGTCACTTAGAAAGAAAAAAGCCATTGAATTTCAAATGAAGGGTAATGAATGATTTGAAAGTAAACAACGCACAATTAAGATTCACAATTGCTAAAAGATTGATGACAAACAATTTATGAACAATGGAATTCGAGGATTAGTTGAAGGAACTTCCAAGACAAAGCACCAGGAGAACAAAAGGAGAATTATGGAATATCATATTTTCTTGATTTATGAGATTGAGGTCATAAAGGTATGTAAAGCTTGCATGGATGATCAATGGGTTAGAGCCATGGAAGAAAATCTTATAATTGTAAATGAGTATAAGGAAAAGCTCAAGATCAATTCAGCCAAGCTTGAAGCATAACTAATTTAGAGAAGAAGATGAAGAAGAAGAAGAAAAAGAAGAAGAAGGAGGAGGAGGAGGAGGAGGAGGAGGAGGAGTGGATCTCACCATATCCCCTCTTAGAAGAGACACAAGAGAATGGATCCCAAGGAAAACTAGGCTTATACAAGCCCACATCACCAGGTCCTCTAGTCATTCCCCAATCCTTATCCCCACTCTAAGGGAGAAACATAGTGGTAGCCTTAAGCGACTAGGCACCTAAGAAACCCTCACAAACTCTATCAGTTTGGCAATAAGCAAAGACATAAGGGCTATTAGGTTAAGAAATACCTCCAACCACCCTTGGCATTTAAGAAAATCCCTACAACCACAAAGTGCAATATCAACCCATGATCGTTATATACTTCTTGCAACAGGGTCTTCTTTAGTGTCAACCTCATGCAATAGACAATGCCACTCATAATAATTCTCATTATCAGCATCATTACTACAAATAAATCCATCTAGCCAAAAGGGAACAACTACACAGAATGCACATAATCTCAGCTAGTTATAAATAACATTCATATAGGATTCAAATCGACTGCCACAACTTGCTAATTCAAGTAATCTCTATACTAAAGTTCAGAGTTGTGAAATCTTTTCAAGATGAAATTCTTAGAACTTATCACAACATATTGTAAAAGGAATGGTGGTGAGGTACAATTATTCTCTGATCTACACCACATTTCATGAGTAAATACAACATCCTTCAGATGTCACTTCTAATATGAAACCCGTCTATTGTAACTCTATGATCCGCAAAATATAGTCAAAAAGTCTTCAATTGTATAGCATGGAAATCCTGGCTCACATGGAAAAAAACATGGTAACCATTCATTGGCTTGACCTATATTTGAATTTCCCAAATCACACACACTCTCTTTAACATTTCCTCAGACAAATTGTCTTAAATAATTATCGTGAATCTATGACTAACTCATCATGACTTACATTTTCTTCGTCACAACCTCACAGCATGTCTAACTTAGATATAATTTAAACCTGCAACATGTGACCATACCATTGTGTTAACCCATCAAATGTGTGACACACATAACATCATAACTTCCTCGCGGGCTAAAAATGGGTCCCACCAAATAAGTTCTGGCTGGGAAATGTTTTCCCCACTAACCATCATGAGGATGTGAGAAACCATCATTCTCATCACAAACATCAACTCACGGGCTTGTGGATCCAAATGACTTCCTTTAAAAATCATTGTGAGAATGTGACATGTAACACTTGTTTACCTTTATAACATCTTTAACTTTTGACATGTGGCTCACTATCGTTTCCCCACAAGCCAGAAGTCTTGATTGTGTAATCGAGTTGTGGGGAAGAAACACTATACTTTATTATGGCCTAAAGAGAATCACATATTCTCTCAACCTCTAGTCATTAACCTTATTAATAGTAGTGAGGGTGCATCTAAGAGATCACCAAACTACCAACACTCGTCTGCAAGCTCACAACATTTTTTACCATAAGAACATAACACTTGCAGGATCATAAGACAAAAGCATGAGACAATGACAATAATACTTTGACATTAAATATGAACCTAAACATGAATATACCATGGTAAATAAAATATGGTAGGCTAGGCAATGGACACAATTCGGGAACATATGTAAACGGCTAACAATTTTAAAAATTTAAGAGTTCTCTAAACCAAAATGACTTTAAGAGGAGCTATCCCATAGACTAATAAGATCATGGCACTTGAGAAATTAATAAATAAATAAAGGATCATAGCCATGGGAAAAACAAGTCCCAGTACTAATCTAGCTCAAACACACTTAACAATGGAATTTCCTCCAAGGTTAAGCCCATTTTACTTGTAACCCCATTTGCAGAACCTTCAATAATTTTTGTATCGTATCGTTCAAACTAGCTAAAATATAAAATCTAGAAGTGGAAGGTACATTCCTAAAAGATAAGACTAGATTCTATTGTGGA
Source organism: Thuja plicata (assembly GCA_018584345.1). Lineage (NCBI taxonomy): Eukaryota > Viridiplantae > Streptophyta > Pinopsida > Cupressales > Cupressaceae > Thuja > Thuja plicata. The sequence goes on along the minus strand of MU223109.1, from coordinate 207,689 downwards.
GTGACTTTGATAATTAAAATTTCATTTAGTCACATAATACATGACAAAAATTATAGTGCAAAGGAACCCTATCAACTAAAGTAAATATGGACTAAATGCCTTCCTTCCAAGCTCCTGGGAAATACCCAATGCAAGAGATCAGAATTGGTAATTGGTATGGTTTTTTTGTTATCTACTCTAGAGACAAGTTAACATAAGACATGACTTGGGATAACAACAAAAATGAACTTCATTTGTGTGGTTCAATGGGAACTTTTTTCTATGACTATTTCTGCAGTCATTGGAACTTTATTTTATGAATGTTCCCACAACCATTATAAATATGTTCTTTGACAATTTTGTAGCCATTAGAACTATGTTTTATGACTCTTCCTGCAATAAATGCATAACAGATTAACTTCCTATTTGTTTTCCAAGAACTAAATTTCTATTATTTGTTTTAGTAAAGGTTAGCTGTTGATTCATGTAATATGATTGTGGTTTCATTACATATTTTGTAGTATTAGATATATAGTATAAAAATATTTTATTGCATTAAATATATAATAACTTTACATTAAAACTTTTTTTTGTTGGTTAGAACTCAGGTCTTCTAAAAGTTGAAGATGATCCTCAAGATACAGATCCATAAAATTTTGGTTCTATTGATATATTGTTCATATTGTGCATATATGTGTTGGCATTAATGTTTTTTCATTGATGGACAAACATATTCTTATTGTTAGTGACAATGTTCTTGAGATGATTTTTGTGGTATGGCTACTATATTGAATATCATATCTTGTGAAGCTAGAAATGTGTTGAGGGATGTCTTTACTAGATTCAGGTCAAGTGGAAGAGGTTCTCATAATAATTTGAGTGTGATGTGAAGGATTTATCAGACAATAATATTTTGGTTGTTCAAGAAGAGACAATGTTTCAATTATTGGATTGGTGTGGATTGGTTATGCAATATTATTTAATTCTAACATGATGGTGAGTTTAGGATATGGATGTGTGTCCTCGGCTCAAGTGATTCATGATTTGGATGCTGGAAAGATATTTTCTTTTATGATAGTGGTTATTTTTTAGTGTTCCTAATAAATAATACAAAGATGAGTATGATTTATGAGACAGATTTGTTCTTGTTTTTTTTTTTTTGTGAAAAAATGGCTGAGCCATTATAATTTTTATTATATACCTATTTCAAAGGCTCAAGACCTAGAAAGAAACAGTCAAGAAAACCCTCCTTTCTTGCCATTACAAACAATGAAAAACATTACAAAGCCAATAAGGCCCAAAAGACTAGATTCTAAAAACCCTAAACCCCGATTCCAATCTGCTATCAACAAAAGGATTGAAAACCTTACATTATCTGCTACCAGCATCACAACCCCTGCGATATGCATTATTCAACTATTTTTATATTCTTGTTGATGTCGTGGTATTTCATTTTTCTTGCTAATGTTTCTTGATCATTTCCTATTTGTGTTGCTGGATCGCATTGGATTATTTAATTTGAATTTAAGATTCTCATGTAGCATGTTGATGTTCTTATTGTTCTTGGCCGACATGGTCCAATAGTATATTGTGATGGATTATGGCATGTTTTTTGGATCTAGAGCGTGTTCAAGGATGTTTTTATGGATCACCACTATGTCTTAGCAAACATTCAATGGATTACATTGTGTATTGAGTTGTATTGGATTAATATTTTGTAATTAGGTCCCTGGCCAACCTAGTTGAGATAAATATATGTAATGTATATAAATATGTAATCATTTGTAATTGTGAAACAATAAGAAAGAGTGAGAGCGCAAGATATGTTGATGAGAAGAGGTATGAGATAAATTTGCAATTGAGGTAGAGATTTGATGCACTTCATTGGGGATATTTTGGAATATCAAAGATGTTTTTCAGTTCATGAGTTTAGACAATATTTCCTTTATGATTTGAGATCATAATTTTTGTAAGGTAGTGATCCTTCCTTAGGATTGAGATCCTTTTTTATTTAAGCAGTGAGCTCTAAGCAGTGTGCTTGAATACTTGTGCATTATTATTTGTAATTCTTGTAACAAGGTATAGTGATTTGAAAAAAGTACATTCATCTTGTGGGTTTGATCCCCACCATGGTTTTTCCTCTAACCAGGTTTTGTTAGTAATAACTGAGAGGGGGGTGAATCAGTGGCCTCAAAAATATTCCAATAATCAACCCAAAAACTTAGTACCACAAAATTAATCCTCTAGTTATCTTCAGTCCTATAAGATGAATGCCTCTAAATACTTTGATCAAATTACTACTACTTGAAATGCTTTGTTAAACCTTCTACTATATGTTTACCGAATAGCAGTCTGTTAATTTACCGAAAGACAGTAAATTATCTAGAGTATACCAATCAATCCAATTAAGTTATGTGTAATGAAAAACCCTAAAGTAATGACTCATAAACACATTGACACATGGATTTTTAATGTGGAAACCTTGTTAAGGGAAAAAACACTTGGGGCCAGTAACCCAAAATTTTCACTCTTCTGAAGTGAGCTCGGTGAAGAGACAACCCTTTTAAAGATTACAAACACACTATTAGGTGTGACCTTGTTAGAGGATTTAAAATTTTAGTCTATCACTTGATATCGGGCATCTCTATGCTACCTTCCTTGATCAAACACTCGCTTGGCCTGTCAATCGGTATCTTGCATCTCATGCTATCTTTGTGATCAAAATTTTTGATACTTCTTGGGATGTATCTCAATATAGAAAGGATCTTTAAATCCCGCTCGGTTAAGAGACTTTCTGAATCAATGGTTAAACTGAAACAGTATGATCTGTTCACATATACAACTTATACTTGCATATTTTTAGATCTATTGTAATCTCATAAAACTATTCTGGTCAATATATCTTAGTTTATACCTTTTCTCTACTTTGATTCTACTCGGTGATGTTGTGCTCTATTTCTCGGTGTCCACAGAAAACTTTAGCTCTTTCCTTAGCTTGATTGATCAGGACTGTATGAAGTTGCTCTTCATCAGTTTCTCTTCAGCATCCTCTTTTCATTCATTCACCCACATAATTTGTAATGAATTAATTTGTCTCTTTATAGATGTGATATCACCATTATTAGGTTCTTGATTTTCTTGATCTTGGCATGATCCATAATTCTTGCCAATTAGATTTAAAGAAAAACTCTTGTTTTATCTCGTAGAGATATTCTTGCCAACTAGACAAAATAGCTTTAAGTCCATTACTTATCTCTAGCTTTATCTTGTAGATGAAAACAAAGATAACTACCAGTTAACTCTATATTTAGCTCTGCCAGCTAGATATTTTTTCATTTCTGAACTCAAGTTAATTTTGGTGTTTAACTCTTTGATAGCTTCGATCAACACTCCAGTTCTCCATCGGTTTATACTATGTTTCTGGCCATTAGTTATGCTTGTGATTCTGCTCATTGGTAATGCTTTTCGGTGTTCTTTCTTAGGCATAACTGTGACTTGACTTTCGATGATCTCTGTCTGTCGGTGTTCCACCGACCATTGGTGTTTGAAGTCGTATTGTGAATTATTGTCTTTTATGCATTACTGAAAGCATAATCTTTATCTCTCTAATTCTCTGAAGTCTTTGAGACTTTGATTATAATCGATTAGATTATATCAAGTTGACATCAATGACAATACAATCAATTAACTAATTTAATGTATTTCATTATCCTTCTACATTTTGGTGATCAACTTAACATCTTCAGACATTCAATTAGTTACATGTCATCAATCTCTCCCTTTGACATTGATGGTAACATACTACATTATCATACTATACTATTACTAATACAATATGGAATATACAATTTCATCAAGCTTTCCTAATGTAACTATTACAAATGTCCGGTTCTCAGTAAGCTCAAAAATAGCTTGGATTTGTTTCATGCAGAATGGTTGTCTTCAATATTTAATCCCTTCTCTGTATAGATGTATCATCTGATATCTCTATTCTGATATGTGCTCTGCCTTGACCATTTGTCTTCTTGATAATCTCTTTTTCTTTTGACAACAATCTTTCTCTTCTTTTGAAGTCTCTCCCTTTATTACTTCTCACCCTTAGATGGATATTTCATATGTAATCAATTTCTCTCCTTTAGAATATTGATTAACTCTTTCTTTCTGATTTTTAAGAACTTTTACCTTTATGGATAATGATATAATCTCTCCCTTTATCATATCTCTCCCTTATGATGATGAAATAATCTCTCCCTTTTTGACAATGAGATCATCTCTCCATTTATATGATAATGGAATCATCTCTCAGAGCTTTGACAACAATGCCAAACAAAATAATCATCTATATCATGTTCCATTCCTTTATATAATATATTCCTTGAATTTCCATATCCATCAGCAATACAATGTCTCTGGTTTTTGATGCGGAGTTGTACCTTACTATGTACAGATGTATCTGTTGTTGTCCATCTTAGTGTTTGCATCAACATGACGTATCTTCAGATTTTGTATAGGCTAATGCAACCTCCTAGTCAGCTTACTGACCGATAGACAAGGGTTGGACCCCTAGTCTCTGTCTCAGGTACTCAAATGTATCCTTTGGTAATGGCTTGGTGAATATATCAGCTAACTGTTCCTTTGATTGAACATATTCCAGTGTCACTTCCTTTTCTTGCACTTGTTCTCTTAGATAGTGATACTTTATGGCAATATGTTTAGTCTTAGCATGCATGACTCGATTCTTAGAGATGTTTATTGCACTGCTATTATCACAATAGACAATTACTGGTTCAAGAATCTTCATATTCATACCTTCTATTAATTTTTTGATCCATGCAATATTGGAGAAATTTGCAGTAGCAGCCACATACTCTGCTTCTACAATAGACTAGGAGATGCATCCTTGCTTCTTGCTGATCCATGTGACAAGTCTGTCACCCATGAAGAATGCTCCTCCAGTTGTGCTCTTTTAGTCATCAATGTTTCTAGCCTAATCTGCATTTGTATAGACTTATAGCTCAAATTTTCCTTCTTTTGTACCATAAGCCATAGTCCTTGGTGTTCTTTAGATATCTTAGAATTCTCTTAATAGCAGTCATATGTGATTCTTTGGGATTAGTAGAGAATCTTGCAACTATTCCAACTACATGTGCTATATCTAGTCTGGTATGAACAACATACATCAGTTTTCCAATCATTGATATATAAGGTATGATTTACCTCATTGGATTTGTCTTCTTTTGTCAGCTTACATCTGGTAGCCATAGGTGTTCCAACTGGTTTGGAATCTTCCATCTTGAATATCTTCAGCACTTCGTTGATGTATTTAGACTGAGTGATGTATATGCCTATATCTTGTTGAATAATATGTAGACCAAGAAAGAATTTGATCTCCCCAAACATATACATTTCAAGTTCCTTGCTCATTTCATTAGCAAAGGATTTGCATAACAATTTATTTTCCCAAAGAATGATATCATCATCAAAAAATTTAGCAATCAGAATATTTCCATTGGTATCTTCTTTTAAGTACAGATTACTATTTTCACTTGTTCTAACAAATATTATGCTAATGAGATATGAGTGAATTCTTTCATACCAGGCTCTTGGTGCTTTTTTCAATCTATACAAGGTTTTATGTAGTCTACATACCATGTTTCTCTTGTCTGGATCAACAAACCCTTCTGGTTGTTCAATGTATACCTCTTCTTCCAGTATTCCAGTCAGGAATGCAGATTTGACATCCATCTGGTATACCTTGAATCCTTTAAATATAGCATAAGCAAGTAAAATTCTAACTCCTTCTAGTCTTGCAACGGGTGTAAAGGTTCCTCCATAATCAATACCTTCTTCTGGTGCATATCCCTTGCATACTAACCTTGATTTGTTTCTTGTGACTTCTCCATTCTCATTCAGCTTGTTTCTGAATATCCATTTGGTACCGATGAAATTCTTGTCATCTGGTCTCAAGTATAGTTTCCATGTATTGTTCTTCTCAATCTATTTTATTTCTTCATTCATAGCACTGACCCATTCTTCATTTTCAAGTGCATTGTTAACAGATTTAGGCTCAAAATCACAAAGTAAACATCTGGTGTTTAGTGACTTACTTCTTGTTCTTGTTCCAGCCTTCTTGTCTCCAATGATTTCATTTTTTGGATGATGTCTTCTGACATACTTGGCAAGTTTTGGTTCAGCTTTGTGTTCATCAATATTATCATCTTCTTGACCTTCGTTCTCATCTCCATTGTTTGGAACATCATCTTGAGGATTTTCCTAATTTTGGTAATTGCAGCCTGATGCTCAGGTGCAATGTTATGATTCTTGGGAGCGACACACTGTTGCTTGGGTAGAGTTTTATGTTATGTGTGGGTGCCGGCAAGAAGTTGAGTCCACTTTTTTGGGTAAAAAGTGGAAGTGTTTTTCCTGATTTTCAAGTTGTCTGTCAATTGATGTCAAAATTTGAGGCACTTAGAGATTGAATATCAAAAAAATCCACTACTAGAAAATGTAGTGCTCAGAGTCTATTTTTCAAATATGTAATTTATTTAAATACCCACATAGTAGAAATTATATTTAGTAGGCATGTTTAAAAACCTCTTTTTCAAAATGCCTGTTTCAGGACCATACCCCGCATGTGTACGACCACCCTATTTTGAAGTAAATAAATGAATTTTTCTAAATCCTTTTGGGGGAAGGTACCTAACACATCAAAGATTTGTTAGAATATTTTTGCTTTTTTTTTAATTGAATATTTTTTTTAATTAATTTTTAATTGACTATAGAGTACATTTTCAAAACCTCTCGTGTACGACCACCATAATTTGATGAAAATTTCACTTTTTTGAGAAAAAAAAATATATATATTTTGAATAGAATTCTATGTAGATTGATCTCATATAATTCATTTTTTCAAAAACCTAAAACAAAAAAAGTTATTAAAGTTTTAGTGAACCTTACTATTTTAAGTTTAGGTACCACTTTTGATTAATAAATATTGTAAAAATAGTAAAATTTATCATATCACTATAAAATTTATAATTTTGAAATCTAGACAATAAGATCTCTAATGGGTTTTAATTTCATCAAAAAATTCGATTAGGAAGACCCTCAAAAAATTACGGCAACACAAAAATCTAGTGTTCAAATACCTTAGCCATTATTTTGGAGGTCCAAGCATAGGCTTGGTCCCACAAAACCTGTCCCGAACCGAAATCCAATGCAAATGGTGGTTTGGTAAATTCAAATTTTAAAAAGTGGGCACACATTTAAAAACATGTACCCATTTCTTAAATGTAATAAATCGGCATAAAAAAATGAGTTTAAAAAAAAAAATTTAAAAAACGGGCACCCATTTTTTGAATTTTGGATCAGGTGTCCGAGCCTAAGACGGGTGCCCATTTTTTTAAAAATGGGTGCCCATTTCTAGCGATAGTTTTCAAGCCCACAAGACTTTTGTGGAATTGGCACCCAACTTCTTGCACTTACCCATGTAAACAAACCTATTATAGTCCTCTGGTTCCTTTTCTTTCCTTATCATTCTTTTCTACAAATTCATCTATTTTCACATTTACACTTTCAATGATTTTGTTAGATGACTTGTTAAGACATTTATAATCCTTTCTTTTGGTTGAGTACCCTAGAAAGATACCTTCATCACTTTTGGAGTCAAGTTTTCCATTTCTATCATCCTTCAATATATAACATTTACTACCAAAGATTCTGAAGTAACTTACATTGGGTGTATGACAATACCAAAGCTCATATGGTGTCTTCTTTATGTCCTTCTTCAATTGTACTCTATTTAATGTGTAGACAACAATACTGATAGCTTCCCTCCACAAATTTTGAGTGATGCATTTCTCAATCATCAATGTTCTTGCACAGTCAATAATTGGTTTGTTTCTCCTTTCAGCAATTCCATTTTGCTGTGGTGTTCTCAGTGTAAAAACCTATCTTTTAATTCCATGCTTATTGCAATAGTCAGTGAATTATTTTGAAGTGAATTCCCCTCCTCTATCTGACCTTAAGCATTTTAATTTATTTTCACTTTGTTTATCTACCATTGCTTTATACCATTTAAACATCTTAAATGCTTATGATTTATCTTTTGAGAACATGACTGTCATCATTCTAGAATAATGATAAACAAAGAGAACAAAATACCTATCTCCATAGTATCTCTTTGTCCTTATGGGTCCACATAGATTTGTATGGACTAATTATAGAATTGCATTAGATCTATGGGTTTTACTCTTGAAACTAGACTTTGTCATTTTACCTTTTTGAAAATTCTTGCACATGATATGTTTGGGCTTAGTCATGCTCGGTAACCCCCTGACATTCCTTTTGTTGCTTATCTTTATCATGTTTTCAAATTTCACATGGCACAATCTTTTGTGTCACAACCATATGTCTTCGTATATATCCATTAAACAAGTGGTGTTAGTGTCGTCAAGATAGAAAAGGTTACCTTTTGTCTTCTCACTAGTACCAATCAATCTACTTGATTCATTGAAGATCTTTGCCTTCTTATTTTCAAATGCTACTCTGTGACCTAAATTGTTCAACTGTGAAACACTTAAAAAATTATAATTCAATCCTTTTACCCAGTAGGTATTTTCACATTTTATTAGGTTATTCAACATTATGGTTCCTTTACCTTCAACTGGAAAAAATGTATCATTTCCCATTCTCACTGAACCACCATTATAGTGTTCAAAAGTATCAAACTTTTGTTTATCACCAGTCATATGGTGAGTTCATCCACTATCTATGATCCAGACATCATTTTTACTAAATTTAGATATGAGTGCAGTTTCTACATACCTTTCTTCATATTTATCTGAATCATCCTTCATGGCTACAAATACCATCTCGATGTCTTCCTTTGATTTGGTGTCAGTGTCATTAGCTCTGTTCTTAGCTAGGTAACAAACTTTCTTTCCTTTGTCCTTGTAGTCTCCGGTATCTCTCTTGTCAGATTGTCAGTTGCTTCGGTAATCTCTATTATCACCTTTGTCAAACTTCTTCTCATATGATCTGACATTTCCTCTGTCATCATTTCTTTTGTTTGGACATCTTGCAACAAAGTGTCCAACCTCTTTACAATTGAAACATACAAGTGGTAATTTACCTTTGTATCTACCTTTGCCTCTCTGCAATCTTCTGGCCATAAGTGGTTCAATCTCATCAAGTCCTTAATCCTCATTATCACTGTCACTATCATTTCTAACAGCATGTCTATGACTTGAGTTACTTATCTTTAAAGAAGATTTGAATGCAGATTCTATAGATGGTAAGACACTACTGTCAAATTTGTTCATCTCAAATGAAATTAGTCTACCAATCAGACTATCTAGAGTAAATGTATTGTTTGCAACTACTCCCATTTCTTGAATAGCAGAAACTCTAATAGAATATACAGGAAATAAGGTTCTTAAGATTTTACTTACCACTGTCTCCTCTTCAAGTACACCTCTGACTCCTCAGATAGCATTCACTACCTCTTTGATTCTGCAGCTATACTGAGTAATGTTTTCTCCTTCTTTCATCCTTAGGTCATCAAACCTCCCTTTTAAGCTTTCTACATTTTCTCTTAGTACATTGGCATCTCCTCCATGTACCAGTTTCAACTTATCCCACATTTTATTTGAAGAGGTACAATTTTTGACATCTTCAAACTCAACATCGGAGAGTGATGATGCAAGTTCTATCATCATGCAGTTATGCTCATGCTTTACTCTTAATTGCTCAAGAGTGTTAGGTCCTATCAGAAACACATATTTAGTATCTAAGTATTGAACAATATCAATTCCAATACCTGATAGGTGGAGTCTTAATATTCTTTTCCATGATGCAAAGTTGTCTTTATTCAACTTGGGCACATCTCATCTGTTCATCTTGTGTTCTTTTTCTTGAGCTGTTAAACTCCCTTTCTAAGCACACAAGCTCTGATACCAATTGTTAGTAATAACTGAGAGGGGGGTGAATTAGTGGCCTCAAAAATATTCTAATAATCAACCCCAAAACTTAGTACTACAATATTAAGCCTCTAGTTATCTTCAGTCCTATAAAATGAATGCCTCCAAATACTTTTATCAAATTACTACTGCTCGGAATGCTTTGTTAAACCTTCTAGTATATGTTTACCAAATAGCAGTCTGTTAATTTATTGAAAGACAATAAATTATCTAGAGTATACTGATCAATCCAATTAAGTTATGTGTAATGCAAAATAGTAAAGTAATGCCTCATAAACACATTGACACATGGATTTTTAACGTGGAAACCCTATTAAGGGAAAAACCACTTGGGACCGGTAACCTAAAATTTTCACTCTTTTGAAGTGAGCTCGGTGAAGAGCCAACCCTATTAAAGGTTACAAACACACTGTTAGATGTGACCTTGTTAGAGGATTTAAAATTTTAGTCTATCACTTGATATTGGACATCTCTATGCTATCTTCCTTGATCAAACACTCACTTGGCCTATCAACAGGTATCTGGCATCTCATGCTATCTTCGTGATCAAACTTTTTGATACTCCTTAAGATGTATCTCAATATAGAAAGGATATTTAAATCCCGCTTGGTTAAGAGACTTTCTGAATCAATGGTTAAACTGAAACACAATAATTTGTTCACATATACAAATTATACATGCATATTTTTAGATTTATTATAATCTCATAAAAAATATTTTGATCAATATATCTCAATTTATATTATACCTTTGCTCCACTTTGATTATGCTCAGTGATGTTGTGCTTTGTTTCTCAGTGTTCGTAGAAAACTTTAGCTCTTTCCTCAGCTTGATTGATCAGGACTGTACGAAGTTTTTCTTCATCAATTTCTCTTCAGCATCTTCTTTTCTTTCATTCACTCACATAATTCATAATGAATTGAGTTGTCTCTTTATAGACATGATATCACCATTGTTAGGTTATTTATTTTCTTGATCTTGGCATGATCCACAATTATCACCAATTAGATTTAAAGAAAAACTCATATTTTATCTTGTAGATATCTTCTTGCCAACTGGACAAAGCAACTTTAAATCCATTACTTATCTCTGGCTTTATCTTGTCGATGAAAACAAAGATAACTACTAGTTAACTCCATATTTAGCTCTGATAGTTAGATATTTTGTCATTTTTGAACTCAAGTTAATTTCAGTATTTAACTCTTTGATAGCTTCGGTCAACACTCCAGTTCTCGTTGGGCTTCTCCATCAGTTTATACTATGTTTCTGGTTGTCGGTTATGCTTGTGATTTTTCTCATCGGTGTTCTTTCTCGGGCATCACTATGACTTGACTTTCAGTGATCTCTGTGACTTGACTTTTGGTGATCTTTGTCTATCGGTGTTCCACTGACCGTCGGTGTTTCAAGTCATATTGTGAATGCTTGTCTTTTATGCATTACTAAAAGCATTATCTTTATCTCTCTGATTATCTGAAATCTTTGACACTTTGATTATAATCAATTAGATTATATCAAGTTGACATCAATGACAATACAATCCATTAACTAATTTAATGTCTTGCATTATCCTTCTGTATTTCAGTGATCAACTTAACATCTTCAAACATTCAATCAGTTACATGTCATCAGGTTTCGACGTCAAAAATATTAGTGTTATGTGTTGATTACTATGCTATGTTCATGTTTATCATTTGGATCTGAGATTAAGTTGGTAATTTGGTTATTAAAGGTCTTTAGTTTTTGGACACAACCAATTCACCACCCTCTCAGTTGTGTGTGCTATATTAATTCTAACAATTGGTATCAAAGCTAGTGTCCTCTTTTTGAAGCTTAACCTCTTGAGGATATATGGGATGTCAACCTTTAAGAAGGAGAGTCTGAGATTTGATTGGACAAACTATGCTATATGGAAGGATTAAATGGTTACACACTTGATATGTATTAGTGAAGAACACTGGGATGCTACAAATAAAAATTACAATCCTCTTGTAGATCTTTCTACTACGACTATTGATGAGAAGAAATAATTTGAGTACAATATGAGAGAAAAAGAAGCCTTGTTGAGTGCATTCTCAGATGTTGAATACACAAACATTATAGGATTAGAGACTACACAATAGGAAAGGAAAAAATTGGACACACTATATGAAGGAGATGAATTTGTGAAGCAAGCCAAGTTGCAAAGTCTGAAAGGAAAATATGAATCATTAAAGATGAGAGAGGATGATAACATTATTTCCTATGTGAATAAGATCACCAAAATTATTTGTGCAATCAGATGTGCTAGTGGAACCTTGGATGAGAATGAAATTGTTTCTAAGATCCTAAGATCCTTGCCTCCTATTTACAATCACAAAGTTGTTGTTATTGAAGAAATTGGAACTATGGTACCTGTGACAAGAGATTATTTGATTGGTAAGTAATCTTCTTTTGAAATGAGATAATTTGGTGATAACCTTCCTAAATTTTAAACTGCATTCAAAGCTACAATTTATAAGGATAAGAAAAGATATGATTCTAGAGAAAATTTAAATATAAGTATTAAAATCTAGATATGCTAAAGAATGGGCAGAGATTGAGGAATATAAAAGGAAGCTTGATGATCTTGAATCCCTAATTGAAAAGATACTGCCTAACAGATTTGGTAAGTACCAAATAAAGTTATCTTTGAAATGATTTTCATGAAATAAGATTGGTCATATTTCTTCAAGATGTCTAGATAAGCAACCTAAGTACAAGCCTAAGAAATTCAACTCTAAATATTAGAAGAATTTATATTATGATGTTTATGAAGGTGTGAATAATGATGAATATAAAAAGAGTGGAGATGAGATTGTGTTTATTGCTATCAAAGATGAAGATCCTAATTTTGTGAAGGAATTAAAATCCTTGGTTTTGCATGTGGATAAGAAGGATGAATGGGTTATTGATAGTGGTTGTTCATAGCACATGACCAAAGAAAAAAAAGAAAATTTATGAAATTGGAAAGGTATAATTATACAGTGTTGTTAGATTTTATGATGATACTCCATGTGTTATCAGAGGAAAAATTTCTATTACTCTTGATGGTAAGAATAATATTGATGATGTTCTATATGTTGAAGGTTTGCAAGATAATGTTTTGAGTGTTGGTCAGCTAGTTGATAAAGTTTCAACTTACAATTCAAGCATGGAATGTGCAAAGATCATTGGAAGCTATAGAATTGGTATTTCTATGTGAAGAAGGACTAAAGGTAATGTATTTCATTTAAATAATTCTAAGAGTAGATGCTTAATTGCTAAGATTGTTGATAGTTAGTTGTGGCATAAGAGATTTTTTCAAGTGAACTTTGATAACATTGTGAAGATAAGTACGACAATAGTAGTTAGAGATCTTCCTAAATTGTTAAATTTTTTAATACAATGTGTGAAGAATGTCATTTGGGTAAGTTGACTAAATATACTTTTAAGAGAAAGAATTATTCTTCAAGTGGAATTCAGGAATTGGTGCATACTGATCTATGTTATCCTAAAAGAACAAGAATCTATTATGAGGATAGGTATTTAATTATATTCATTGATGATTATTCTAAAATGATGTGTGTTAAATTTTTAAAGATAAATTTTAAGCCTTTGATAAATTTAATATTTTCAAACCTATGATTGAGACTGAAACAAGATTAAAGTTTAAATGTTTGAGATCAGACAAAGGTGGCAAGTTTACTTCTATTGAGTATAATAATTTTTTGAAGATCATGGAATAAAGAGACATGTGTCTTCTCCCTAAACCTCACAATAGAATGGCATTACAGATAGAAGAAATAGAAGTATTTTAAATATGGTTAGAACTATGATGATTGAAGGAAATGTTTCACAGATCTATTGGAGAGAAGTTGTTAGCACTACAGTTTATACATTGAACTGAGTAACCATTAAGAAAGGAACTGGTAAGACACCTTGTGAACTTTGGTATGGTCATGCTCCTACATTGAAATATTTCAAAAAAATTGGAAGTAAATTCTATATCATAAGAGATTAAGACTTAGGATAATTTGATCCTAGATATGATGCGGGAATCTTTCTCGACTATTCTACAAAAAGGAAATAATATAAATGTTATAATCAAAGGTTGAAGAAAGTAATTGAAAGTGCAAATATGAAAGTGGATGAAAATTTTTAAAAATAGGTCAGTTCTTGTACATATGAATTATATGATGGAGAAGATAGTCAGATTGCGCTTGAGCACAGAATGAGAATCATAATCACAATGGATTGGTAGAACAAAATGAATAAGATGAAAATGATGAAGAATTGAAAACACAAGTCTTCTAAAAAATAAAACCCAAAGACTCCCAGGTATATATGGTTAAATCATTCAAACAATCAAATTATTGGTGATAGGAATCAGGGTGTTCAGGCTAGAGGAAGAATTTTTAGAAGAGAAATTTTTTTGATTTCTAATATTTATCCTAAAGATGTTGGTGAAGCATGCAAAGATGATAGTTGGATTAAAGTAATGGAAGAAGAATCAGAATATATTGAAAAGAATAAAAACATGGATTCTTGTTCCTAGACCTAAAGACAAAATTGATCAATACTAAATGGGTATTCAGAAAAAGGTTGAATGAAGAAGGTGAAGTGGTTCAGAATAAAGAGACACTTTTGCAAGGGATACTCACAGATGGAAGGAATTGACTTGGAGGAGACATTTTCTCCTGTTCCTAGAATTTAAGTTTCTAGGATATTTCTCACATATGCTACTAATAAATATTTCAAGGTATATTATATGGATGTTAACTCTTCATTCTTGAATGGAGAAATTGAAAAAGAAGTCTACATTGAGCAACTGGATGGTTTTCCTTTGACTGATGAATATGACATGGTTTGCAGATTAAAGATATCACTTTATGGATTGAAATAAGCACTTAGGGGATAAGTATTTACTGGGACTTGGTTTCAGTAAAGTTACTATTGATAGTAATTTGTACTTTAAAGTTGATCATGATAACGTTATGATTGTTGAAGTCTTTGTGGATGATATCATTTTTGGTGGAAATTAAAAATTTAGTTACAAGGAATGTTTTGATTAGATACGTAAAGAGTTTGAGATGTCTATGATACGAGGGATGAAAATTTTCCTTGGACTGCAAATTACACAAATTGAAAAAGGTATTTTTATATCTTAATCTAAGTATGTGAAAGAATTGTTGAAAAAAAATGTTATGGATGATTCAAAACTTGTTATAAATCCTCTAATTATTGGTTGTAAATTGAAAAAGAGTGATGATACACATAATGAAAATCAAAAAAGATAGAGATCTATGATTGGTGGCTTGCTATACTTTATACAAACTAGACCAAATATTATGAATGTTGTTTGCATTATTGCTAGATTTCCAGCAGAATCGAAGGAATCACATGTTACTGCTAAAAGGATATTTAGATATTTGAAAGGGAGAGTTGATTATGGCTTATGGTATGGAAAGGATGATTATTTTACATTGAGTACATATATTGATGTAGATTGGGCAGGTAATGTGGATGAAATAAAGAGCACTATTGGTGGAGCACTCTTCTTGGGTAAGAGGTTAGTTTTATGGGCAAGTAAGAAGCAAAATTGCATATCACACTCTATTGTTGAATTTGAATATGTTTCTGCATCTATTAATTGTAAATAAGTTATATGGATGAAGAAAATGTAGAAATATATCAAAGTGAGTGTTTATAAGCCTTTTATTATTTATTGTGATAACTCAAGTGCTATCAATATTTTAAAGAGCCTCATGTTGCATTCAAAGAAAAATCATATTTCTATTAAATATCATTTCTTTAGAGACAAGGTTAGTGAGAAAGAAGTTAGATTGAAGTATGTGTCGACAAAAGAGCATATTGCAGATATTTTCACAAAGCCCTTGCCAAAGGATACTTTTGAGTATCTCTGACATAAGCTTGGGGGGATTTGCCCAATTGATCAGAGCTAGAGATGCATTAAGATGCATTAGTCAAGTGTGATTATAGAATATCATTATTCTAGATTGATGTTTTTGGTAGCTACTCCTTAGGGGGAGTAGTGGTTAGTGGTTAGTTTTATGTGTGAGAGATGTTCATTCAATTTTGAGATATGCTTGTTTAGATTTTTGGTATCTATGAATTAGTGCATACATGTTCCTTTATCATTGATGTCAAAGGGGGAGAGATATTTATGTGAAAAACAAGTATGAGACTATGAGGAAGAGATATTGTGGATATTGTTGGTTGTACTATTGATATTATTTCTTTGTGCATTGATTTAGTTTTTCACATCATATGTTGTCATCAATTCCAAAGGGAAATATTGTTGAGATATTGTTCATATTGTTCATATTTTTCATATATATGTACTGACATTAATATTTTTTCATTGATGTCAACATATTCCTATTGTTGGTGACAGCGTTCGTAAGATGTTCAATGAGATGATTTCTATGGTATGGCTACTATATTGAGTATCAAATGCTGCAAAGCTAGAAATGTGTTGAGGGATATCTATAATTGATTCAAGTCAAGTGGCAAAGGTTCACATAATTAATTGAGTGAGTTGTGAAGGATTAATCAGATAGTGGTATTTTGGTTGTTCAGGAAGAGACAATGTTTCACTTATTGGATCGGTGTGGATTGCTTATGCAATATTATTTGTTTCTAACCTGATGGTGATCTCAAGGCATGGATGTGTGTCCTGAGCTTGAGTGGATCATGATTTGGATGCTCGCAAGATATTTTTATTTTATAACAGTAGTTATTGTTTAGTGTTCCTAATGAACAGTATAGAGATGAGTATGATTTATGAGACAAATTTATTAATGTTGATATCATGGTATTTCATGTTTCTTGATCATGTCATATTTAGGTTGTTGGATCATATTCACTTATGTTATTATAATTGAATATTCTCATGTGGCGTGTTTATTTTCTTATTGTTCTTGGCCAAAATGGTTGTTTAACGTGTTGCGATTGATCATGGCATGATTTATGGATCTAGAGCATGTTCGAGGATTTTTTTATGGATCATTTATATTTCTTATCTGACATTCACTGGATCACATTATGTATTGAGTTATATTCAAGAATTAATATTTTGTAATTCGGTCTCTGACCAACCTAGTTTAGATAAATCGATCTAATGTATATAAATATGTAATTATTTGTAATTGTAAAAGAATGAGAGAGAATGAGAGTGCAAGAGATGCTAAAGAGAAGAGGTATGAGTGGAATTTGAAATTGAGGTGGAGATTTGGTGTGCTTAATTGGGACTATTTTAGCATATCAGAGATGTTGTTTGTCAGTTCATGAGTTTGGACAGCATGTCCTTTATGATTTGAGATCAAAAAAATTTGTAAGGTAGTGAGCCTTCCTTGTGATTGAGATCCTTGTTATATTTGAGTAGTGGGATCTAGGATGTGTGCCTAAATGCATGTGCATTCTCATTTGTAGCTCTCCTAATAGGGTATCATGCGTTAACAAAGTACATTCATCTTGTGGGTTTGATCCCCACCGTGGTTTTTCCCTAACCGGATTTCCATGTCAAAAATATTGGTTTTATATGTTGATTATTGTGTTATGTTCCTACATTCATGTTTATCATTTGGATCTAATATTAAGTTGGTAAATTTGTTAAAGGTCTTGAGTTTTTTGACATAACTAATTCACCCTCCCCCCCCTCTTAGTTTTGTGTGCTATATTGTTTCTAATAGTTTCTAGTCCAGATCGCATGATAGAGGGTGATAATACGCGAATACAATTTAAGACACCAAAGAAGATGATGATATTGATAATGATGATGACTGTGGTGGTGATGATGATGGTGATGCAGTTGCTGCTAGTAGCAAGTCACATTCATAATGATATAGACTACATTATGGATCATTGTCGATATATCATTATGCGGTCTCTTTTTATGGTTACTATCATATGTATCATTTTCACAACCTACAATACCATATTATTGAGTTGATACATTTTGACATTTATCATTTTCACTTATATAATTTGGACATGTATCACCTTGACTTGTATCATTTTAAGTAGAATAATTTATCATTTTTACTTATATCATTTATAATGTATCATTTTGACTTATGTCGACTAGTGGACATGTTTCATTTTGATATGTTTTTTTATTTATTGGCATATTGTAATTTCACCTTTTTACTTATATATTATGATCTTATCAGTATTCACTTGTCAATTTATATATATTGAAAGTTATCGATGATTTTTACTTCTAAGGACGGATGTTGTCAAATTAAATAAAATTATAGATATTTTAATGTGCACCTTCTTAGTGTCAGTATGGGTTTCATGATTGGAATAAAAAATATTAAATTGATAAAAAAAAATAGAAGTAAAATAAGAAGAATTTTTAGAAGTAAAAAAAGAAGCAACAATGAAAGTCAAACTAGGAGAAATCATGAAAGAAAAACTTGGCTTTATCTAGGAAGAAAAAATAGAAACAATTCAGGTAGCAAACAAAGGAATAATAATAGAAACACTTTTAAAAAGTAACAAAAGATGAAATAATAGAAGTCATATTAGAAGCAACAAAAGATGTTAAAATGGAAGCAAACCTGGGAGAAAAATGGGAAGCAACAAAAGAAGTAAAGATGGAAGCAAAAAAGAAAAACTAGGAGGACAAAATGGAAGGATAAAAGCACAGTATTGTGTCACACTTTTATAAAGGAAAAAATTAACAACACCAAAACTGTTCAACTTTAACGACATTAAAGTGAGATTTTTATTTGGAATTTGAAGATGATGTAAATTGATGAGATGTGTAAAATTGGATGAAGTTTATGGCTATTATTATTTTTTTTTTAAATTGAATATTTATTGATATGTATTTTTAATTTTTAAAGTCTAATTTTCAATTATTGTAAAATGTTACAAATTAGGGGGTCTACCTCCCACAAAAAGCTATATATAAATAATCTATTTTTCCTCTGATTTCAAAATATTTTGTAGATGACATGTATAGGTAGTGCAAAAAAAAAAGATTGGTTGTCAATGTATAGTTTGTCTGTTATAACTAATCAAAGTCGAACTTACCCGAAATCGATAGTTTTTGTCTCCCACCATATTTCCTCTATCAAATCTACACCAAATTAGAAACAATTACATATTCTTGAAGTGGTCCCTCTCCTTTAGTGTTATATATAACTTTTAAATTTTTCTGATATGTTTTACTATTTTTCGAAATCGACATCTTCTCATTGGTTAATATACCTACTTGTAGTATTTTATAAATTTAATATAGTAGTTCAAACCAAAATACTAAAACAATTATAGGGTATGTGCAAGATCATGAGGAGCCAAACTATGCCCTTAAGTGGCAATGAAAAATCAGAAAATCGGGGTTAGTAAACTTGACGTAAAAATTTGAACTAGCTATCAACCTAATATCAAAAAGTTGGAAGAATAGAATCTGCAGGAAATTGAATGTAGTTTCTAAACTACTAGGCCTTTTCTGAAAGAAAAAAAAGTTAATATGATTGGTGCAAAGTATAGATTTCAATGGAGCAGTACAAAAAATTCAAGAAAAAAATAAGAAGTAGGTGTATGTCTGACCACCTTAATCATAATCAAATGATAATATTTTTTTATAAGATTTTATATATAAGTAGTAGACTCTTGCCCGGATGTGACGCATATTTTTGTGTAATTTTATTCCAAAAAAATAATTAATTATGAATTATCTGCTACAACATTTTTACAATAAAAAACTCCCGTGTCTGACCACCTTAACTCATTGAAAACTTTACCAAATTTAAAAAAATAAAAAAATTTCATTATAGTAGGCGAAGCATAGAATGTGACTCATTTTTCAAATTTCAAAAATGTTATACCATCTAAAACTTATAGCCATTTTTCAATCAGTATATAAATCAGCACATTAGAGGTAACTCAATTGGAAAATAACTAATAATTACTTACCGAATTCAAAATTTGACAGAAATTATATCGATAGAAAGCTGATAATCTCCTTAAGATACCCTTTTCATTTCATCAAATTTGGGTCAAAAAAAAGTCATCAGCTACATGGTCGAAGTCTGGAACTCAGAGAAATAGGGGAAAAACATGTTTTTGAGACATTTGAAGAGTTGACCAAGTAGGTATGGTGCACAAAGCAATACCAAGCCTAATCAGGTACCCGATATTTTTGGGTACCCAATTTTTTCAGGTACCCGAAAAACCTGGCAGAATTTTTAATTTTTAATTTTCCCTCCCCTTTCTCCCTCTTACCCTCCCATTTCTCCATACTAGATATTCAATTATATATTATATATATTAGATTATATATTATATATATATATATATTTTTTTTTTTTTGATCGATAAAAGGCCGAAGCCCTGAAGAATTTTTTATTAATATAAATAAATATTTTACAGTGTGACCCCACTCGCTGCAGGCGCTGGTAGGAAAGAGCGGGGTTGAGAAAACCTCCAGCCTAGCCTGGGACCATAGGTCCTATCCTTATACAAAATTAACATGGGCATACCCACGACTCGTATCATGACGAGATTTGTTAAATACAAAATTTCCGTAGGCATACCCACGGCTTGATATTCATCAAGATCTGTGCTTTCATACATGGGCATACCCATGTCCCGTATATTCTCGATAAATGTTATCTTTAAGAAACATGACCTAAT
>MU223109.1:161481-172027 GCA_018584345.1 Thuja plicata | reverse complement strand
TATATATATATATATTTGGATCAAATGTTTTGATATATAATTATGACTTATACTTTCATATTTGAACTAGAGATTCATGTATGCTTTGAAGGTTCAAATGTAATTATGTATCATAGTATCCCCTTATGACATCCACTTAGTCATATCCCCTTAATACATCCACTTAATCATTATTAATCATATCTCCTTAAGACATTGTGTCTTAAGACATCCCCTTAAGACTAGCTCCATATCTCCTTAATACAACCACTTTAGACATCATGCCTTAAGACATCCCCTTAAGACTAGCTTCACATCCCCTTACGACATCCACTTAAGATATTCACTTAATCATATCCCCTTAAGACATCCAATTAATCATTATTAATCATATCCTCTTAAGGCATCCACTTAAGACATCGTGCCTTAAGGCACCCCTTAAAACTAGCTTCATATCCCCTTAAGAAAACTACTTAAGACATCGTTCATTAATACATCCCCTTACGAATAGCTACATATCCCCTTAAGACAACTTAAGACATCATGTGGTGCAAGGCACATCCCTACTTGATGTTTTTGTGTTGTTTAGGGTTTGTTTAGGAGTTTCTGTGAATGGTAGAATAAGTTCCAAAAGGTTGGAAGCAATGTTAGTCTAACTCATGTTTGTAAGGGCTTTAGTGCTCATTAGGGGTTTTGGGGATTTTTGGCTTCCAATTGTGGAAATGTTGCCATTTTAGTGCAACATGGGATGGAGGTATGTTTTAAGACCCTACATATCCTATTTAGAGTCCTAGGAGTCAACATCAAGAATCGAGTTGACTTAGGAAGTCAAAATGCTTCAAAATGCAAAAAGTTGCTAGCAACTTTGAAAGTTGCTCGAGCAACTTTTGCAAGAAATGAAAAAATATGGTTAAAATTATTTTTAACTAACCATGATCGGTATATGAGCATGGAATCAATGTTTTGACAAGGTCAATTAGATTTTAGATTGAGACACTTATTTCTGACATCATTGTATGGATGATTGTATCCTCATTTGCATAATCTGCACTATGCCTTTGCTTTTGTACGGTCATGTACAGATTGGCACAGGTGATCAGGCTCCATGTTTGTGTAGTATTTCCTTTCAGCTTTCATATGCAATAGTTATTTTTATTTGAAGTTCAGTAGAATTTAGATTGTACATTTTTTAAGTTCACTGGTATGACAGAGGCTTAACAGTGTTACCTTGTGAGAAAATGGCTCTAACCTAGTTTTCCTCTGGTGGATGTGTCTAAAACTATGGGGATATTAGGGTTAGGGTCTGTAGATAGGATTGTAGGTTTCCTTTTTGTTTTCTCTTTATATTTCATAGGCCAAAGATGAAGCCTTATGGCTGACTGGTGAAACCAGGTGAGCTAGGATAGGGAGAAGATCAGATTTGTGTGAGCACCCAAGACCTTTTGGGGAAGACTTAGTGGCATTTCTAGATGCACTAGACAGTCTCCTAAAAGGATTCTATGGTGGTTGGAAGTTAATCAATGAAGGGAGACAAGTTTTGCAATTGTTTTTTATCACTGGTCCAGAGGCCTAATTAATAGGCTATAAACTAGGGCCTACAAGAAAGTAGAGTTTTGGGTGTCATCAAAGGTCAGGGTTTTGGATTCTGATAGGGTTGATCGATGTCTTGAATATTTTCAAGTTTTTTTGTGGGGTCATTTGGGGATTTTGGAATCAATAGGCCAAAATCGGTGAAAATAGACATACAAGGAGTTGAGCAATTAGCCCCCCTACTAAGTTAAAGACCAATTGGATTGGTGAGGCATCTTGGAGAGTTTTGATGGATACAGAATGGCCAAGAAAGGGTCAAGAAGTATATGGAGAGTCTCAATAAGTGTGTGGGAAGATCCTAGGTAGAGGATTGACAATCTAGGTGGAGTTTTAGTGAAGACAGCTAAGCTTTGGTTAACTAGTTGGACTAGTTGAGCTTACAAATCTTGGGGACTTCCAAGAACCAGCTATACCTTGGAGGATAAGTTGGAGGAGAGGGTCTAGGAGATCCTAATTGGTGGAAGAACCAAAAAAGAACAACCATTGGATTGTTGTTTAAGGAAAACAAGCACCTAGGAGAGAGGAAAGATTCTAGATTGTCATACCCTCTGCATCAGAGTAGTATCAGAGCAGGAATAACTTGAAGATTGTGTATGTCTGAAGGGGAGGAGAGTCAAGAGAATCAAGAGGTTGATAGTATGCCTCCTAAGGAAATTAGTAGGGATACAATAGTAGAATTGGTATAGGGCCTCTTGGAGAAGGATCATGTGTCTGAGACAAAAAGCAAAAAGAAGATCACTGAATGGGGTGATGAAAGTGATGGGGATGATAATAGTCAAATTGAGGAATCATCCAACAAGGGAAAAGAACCTAAGATAGACAAGGAGAAAAAGTTGTTCTTAGATGCATTCAAATCCTTAAAAAAGGATAGCATGGAACACATACCCTACTAATGTGGTATTCTAAATGGAGAAGAGTTGTTAGATTGGCTTGAAGCCATTGACAACCAATTTGAATACAAAGAGATCTCAGAGGAAAAGAGAGTTAGCTATGCCAAGGCTAGACTCAAGGAATCAGCATTGGTGTGGTGGAACATGATGCAAGATGATAGAGTGGGTAGTGGTAAGAAGAAGATTACTTCTTGGGAAAGGATGAAAATTAGGCTGAGGGCACAATTCTTACCCACTGATTATGAAACACAAATGTATTTAAAACTCCAGAATCTGAGACAAAAAGAAATGTCAGTAAGTACCTACACAGAGGAGTTCCATAAACTAAGCCTAAGGGCTAGGAGACAAGAAGATGAAATGGGGAAAGTGGTAAGGTATCTCAATGGGCTAAGGCAAGGGATACAAGATGAGATAAGCATGATGGCTCCAAACATTATGCACAAATGCTTTCAGTTGCCTTTGAGAGTAGAGGATAAAGCAAGAAGAAGAAATGACTTCCATCAAAGAGGAAGAGGTGGTAGTAATAACAGAGGTCTTCAGAGAGGTAGGGGTAGCTTTGGTAGAGGAAAGAACCCTAATAGACAAGAAGAGAGTCAAACCATGGATAACAGTGGAGGAAACCAGTATAGAGGATCTTTCCAAATGGGAGGATACAGAGGTAGAGGATCACCAAGAGGTAGGTTCCAATGCCAAGGGAGATCTAATTTAGTTTTCACTGGTAGGTGTTATAATTGCAACCAAGTGGGTCACACGAAATTGGCAGGTGTCTAGAGAAGGCTTCCTCATCTTCAATGGGGGATAGAATGAATCAGTTAGTCCAAGAAGATGACACTCAAAGTGTTACTTCACCCATTTCCAAGGCAGGGCCAGTATTAGATGGAGAGAATTTTTATGCTAAGGAGAACCTTATTGAAGGTGCCTAACACCATAGAGCTACCCCAAAGAAATAACTTATTCAAGACAACTTGTAGGTCTCATGGGAATATTTGCAAGGTTATAGTGGACTCTGGATCCACTAAGAATACAGTGTCCACTGAGATGGTGGAAAAATAGAAGTTGAGAAGGATACCTCATACCACACCTTACAAGGTTTCATGGTTGAACAAGGGTCAACAAATAGTGGTAGATGAGAAAACTATGGTTGAGTTTGAGATTGGAGAATATAAGGACAAGGTCCTATGTGACATACTGCCTATGGATGCATGCCATCCACTCCTAGGACATCCATGGTAGTATGATGTTAAAGCCATACATGATGGAGAGAAGAACAATTATGTCATCACCAAGCTAGGAAAGAAATTCCAAATGGATCCATTACAAGAACCCAATGAAGAGAAGCCTTTGGGAAAAAGTATGATTTTATTGAGTGGGAAAGAGTTTCTAAAGGCCATGAAGAATGGGAAGGGAGTATGTTGTGCAATAGTGATCAAACCAAAGGAGGAGACTAAGGAGAAAGTTTGTTTGCCACCAGAAATACAATATTTGTTGGAGAAGTATCATGACATAGTGGATAATGGTATGCCAAGTGCCTTAACACCTATGAGGGATGTGAGTCATCAGATTGACCTTATACCTGGAGCAAATTTTCCAAACAAGACTTCCTATAAGATGACACCAAGCCAAAATGCAAAGATAGAAAAACAAATCTAAGATTTGTTGGATAAGGGGTTGATAAGGAAGAGTTTGAGCCCATGTTCTATGCCAACAATACTTTCACCTAAGAAGGATGGAAAATGGAGGATGTGTACAGACT
Source organism: Thuja plicata (assembly GCA_018584345.1). Lineage (NCBI taxonomy): Eukaryota > Viridiplantae > Streptophyta > Pinopsida > Cupressales > Cupressaceae > Thuja > Thuja plicata. Next base: position 167,815 of record MU223109.1, on the reverse strand, counting down.
CTAGGGCTATAAAAAAGATCACAATCAGATATAGGTTCCCAATGCCCCGGATAGAAGACTTGATGGACAATCTTGGTGGATCTTTTTAGTTTTCTAAGGTGTACTTGTAGTCAGGGTATCATCAGATAAGGGTGAGGCCAGGTGATGAGTGGAAAACAGATTTTAAGACCAATCAAGGTCTATATGAGTGGCTAGTAATGCCCTTTGGCCTAAGTAATGCACCTAGCACATTCATGAGGCTCATGAATGAACTGCTGGCAGAATTTATTAGTAAGTTTGTAATAGTTTACCTTGATGATATTTTGATATTTAGCAGGTCCAAGGAGGAGCACCTGAAGCATTTGGAGATGGTCTTAAGAAAGATACATCAAGAGAAGTTGATGATAAATCAAGAAAAGTGTGAGTTTCTCAAAACTGAACTAGTCTACCTTGGTTTTGTGGTTGATAATGGATGTATGAAAATGGACCCTAATAAAGTTAAGTCCATTTTGGAATGGCCTACACCTAGATCCATAGGGGATGTTAGGATTTTCCATGGATTGGCCTCCTATTATAGGAAATTTGTGAGAAACTTCAGTCATGTATGTGCCCCAATTCTGAACACCATAAAAGGTGGAATCAAGCGAAAGGTTGAATGGACAGCAGCAGTAGATCAAGGGTTTGAGATGTTGAAAAAGAGGATTGTAGAACTACCTACACTTAGATTCCCTAACTTTAATCAACTCTTTGTGGTAGAGTGTGATGCTAGTAAGCTGGCTATAGGAGCAGTGTTAAGCCAAGAGGGACACCCTGTGGCATTCTTCTCTAAGAAGTTGAATGAGGCAAAACAAAAGTACTCCACCTATGATTTGGAGTTATATGCCATGGTACAAGCCTTGAAGAAGTGGAGGCACTACCTATTACCTAGAGATTTTGTGTTCTACACTGATAATAATGCCTTAAGTTTCCTAAATGGACAAGAAAAACTAAATCAGAGGCACATGAAGTGGGTGGAAGCGTTACAAGCTTATACCTTTGTCATTAAGCACAAGAAGGGGGTTAGAAACAAGGTTGCATATGCCCTTAGTAGAAGAGTACTCAAAATCTAGGAGGTACAACTACAAAGTGTAGGAATGGATGATCTAAAAGACCTCTACAAGGAAGACAAGGATTTCAAGGAAGCTTATGAATCTTGTATTAAATTTCAACAGGGGTTTAAGGTGGATTTTAGTGAATATGTGTTGCAGGAAGGCCTATTGTTCAAAGTTCATCTTATGTGTATACCTCAGGGCTCAATGAGGGAGAACATTGTGAAGTAAAAACACCAAGAAAGATTGAGAGGCCACTTTGGAGTGGATAAAACATTGGAGCAGGTGCATAGGCATTACTACTGGCCTAAGATGCAAAGAGATGTGAGAAGATTTATAGAAAAATGTCATATTTGTTAGAGAGAAAAAGGAAAAAGAAGCAATAGTGGGTTGTATCAACCACTATCTATAGCCCAAAGGCATTGGGAGTTCCTTAGTATGGATTTTGTTTTGGGGCTACCAAAGACACCTAGGGGACATGACAGTGTGTTTGTGGTGGTAGACCGTTTCAATAAGATGGCACACTTCATTCCATGCAAGCAAAAAAATGATGCTTCTTAGATTGTAGGACTCTTCTTTAGGGATGTTGTAAGAATACATGGTTTGCCTTTGAATATTGTCAATGACAGGGATACAAAGTTTGTGGGTCACTTCTGGAGAACTCTTTGGAATATTCTTGGAACTAATTTTTCTTTCTCCTCAGCCTACCATCCACAATCAGATGGGAAAATAGAAGTGGTGAATAGGTCACTTGGGAATTTTTTGAGGTGTTTAACTAAACAACATGGACAGTCTTGGGATCATATCATAGGGCAGACATAATTTGCATACAATGACTTCATTAATAGGAGTACAGGTAAGAGCCCTTTGAAATAGTTTATGGGGTCAATCCTAGAGGGATTTTGGAGCTGAGAGATCTCAGTTTGATATACAAGAGGAGTGCACAAGGAGAGTCATTTGTCGAACAAATGAAGGAGCTGCATGATCAAGTCAATAAGACTTTACAAAAATAAGTGGAGAAGTAAAAAACCAAAGCTGATAAGACCAAGAGGGACTTGAAATTCAAGGTTGGGGATCTAGTACTTGCCTACCTTAGGAAAGAGAGGCTATCCAAAGGTCAACCAACTAAGCTACTCATGAAGAAGATTGGACCACTAAAGATTTTGCATAAATATGGCAAGAATGCCTATGAAGTGGAATTGCCCCTGATTTGGGAATTTCACCTATTTTCAATGTTTGTGACTTATATCCTTACAAGGGATCACCTTCAGACACAGGTCAGTCTACATTTGTAGATATGGAGGAAGATGATTGGGTGAAGCATTTGCCTACCCCAAAACCATTGTAATTGGAAAGTGTCTTGGATTCTAAAGTAATAAAGAAGACAAGGAAAGGAAACTACAAGGAGTATCTCATCAAGTGGCATGGAATACTTGAAGCTGAGGCTACTTGGATGACAGATCTGGATATTCTGAAACATGGGGTCACTCTTGAAGACCTCCTAACTCAAGGGACTTGAGTTATTTTGTCCAGGGGAGTATGGTACAGGGCACCTCCCTACTTTATGTTTTGGTTTTGTTTAGGTTTTTTTTAGGATTTTGTGTGAGTGGTAGAATAAGTTCCAAAAGGTTGGAAGCAATGTTAGTCTAACTCATGTTTTTAAGGGCTTTAGAGCTCATTAGGGGTTTTGGGGATTTTTGGCTTCCAATTGTGGAAATGTTTCCATTTTAGTGCAACATGGGATGGAGGTATGTTTTAAGACCCTAAATATCCTATTTAGGGTCCTAGGAGTCAACATCAATCATCGAGTTGACATAGGAAGTCAAAATGCTTCAAAATGCAAAAAGTTGTTAGCAACTTTTGCAAGAAATGACAAAATATGGTTAAACTAATTTTTAACTACCCATGCTAGGTATATGATAATGGAATATATGTTTGGACAAGGTCAATGAGATTTAGGATTGAGACACTTATTTCAAACATCATTGTACGGATGACTGTATCCTCATTTGCATAATCTGCACCGTGTCTTTTCTTTTGTACGGTCCTGTATGGATTGGCACGGGTGATTGGGCTCCATGTTTGTGTAGTGTTTCTTTTCAGCTTTCATATGAAATAAGTAGTTTTATTTGAAGTTTAGTATAATTTAGATTGTACATTTTTTAAGGTCACTGGTCTGACAGAGGCTTAACAGTGTTACCTTGTGAGAAAATGGCTCTAACCTAGTTTTCCTCTGGTGGATGTGTCTGAAACCATGGATAAATTAGGGTTAGGGTCTATAGATAGGATTTTAGGTTTCCTTTTTTTGTCTCTTTGGATTCCATAGGCCAAAGATGAAGCCCTATGGCTGACTGGTGAAACAAATTGAGCCAGGATAGGGAGAAGATCGGATTTGTGTGAGCACCCAAGACCTTTTGGGGAAGACTTAGTGGCATTTATAGATGCACTAGATAGTATCCTAGAAGGATTCTATGGTGGTTGGAGGTGAATCAATGAAGGTAGACAATTTTTGCAATTGTTCTTGATCACTGGTCCAGAGGCCTAATTAATATGCTATAAACTAGGGCCTGCAAGAAATTACCGCTTTGGGTGCCATCAAAGGTCGGGGTTTTGGATTATAATAGGGTTGATCGATGTATTGAATATTTTTGAGTTTGTTTGTGGGGTGATTTGGGGATTTTGGAAGCAATAGGCCAAAATCGGTGAAAATAAACCTACAAGGAGTTGAGCAATTAGCCCTCCTACTGAGCTAAAGACCAATTGGATTGGTGAGGCATCTTGGAGAGTTTTATTGGATGCAGAATGACCAAGAAAGGGCCAAGAAGTATATGGAGAGTCTTAATAAGTGTGTGAGAAGATCCTAGGTAGATGATTGACAATCTAGGTGGAGTTGTAGTGAAGAAAGCTAAGCTTTTGGTTAACTAGTTGGACTAGTTGAGCTTACAAATCTTGGGGACTTCCAAGAACCAACTATACCTTGGAGGATAAGTTTGGGGAGATGGTCTAGGAGATCCTAATTGGTGGAAGAACCAACAAAGAACAACCATTGGATGGTTGGTTAAGGAAAACAAACACTTAGGAGAGAGGAAAGATTCTAGATTGTCATAGCCTCTGCATCATCGTGCCTTAAGACATCCCCTTAAGACTAGATTCATATCCCATTAAGACATCCACTTAAGACATCATGCCTTAAGACACCCCCTTAAGACTAGCTTCATATCCCCTTAAGGCATCAACTTAAGACATCGTTCCTTAAGATATCCCCTTATGTGTCACTCATATTTCTTTTAAATATGATTATGTGTTACTTATATTTATTTTAAATATGTCATTACTTATATTGCTTACTTATATAGATATAATGTATATAAGTCACTTATATTGCTCACTTATGTGTCACTTATATTTCTTTTAAATATGCTTATGTATCACTTATATTGCTTTTAAATATGCTTATGTGTCACTTATATTTCTTTTAAATATGTCATTACTTATATTGTGTTACTTATGTGTTACATATATGTGTTTTTGATTAAGTAATTTAAAGGTTTTACAGGGTTCCTCAAACCTAAAATAGAGTTTAAAATATAACATTAATCACACAAAATGAAACAAAGTCTTAAAATGGAACATGCCAACACAGGTCCAAAGTAAAAAAAAAAACTAATTTTCTAAAAAGAAAATAACATAGGGACGACGAAAAGAACCAGGGACTATCAAGATATGTCCACCATTAGGGTGGCCGACTTGGCCTCGAGAAGCTCCATATTAGCAGCAGAATTCTTGATCTTCTGGAGATTAGTCAACATATTGATATCATTTTTCTTCTTTGCACTGGCCCTAGTCCTCTTGTCGGGACCCTGTTCTATCTTCTTCTCTTTTTCCATGCCCGTGTTTGCCACTTCAGTCCCATCAATTTTTTCTTCCAGTTTCTCAATGATAGCCTTAGTGTGTTCATTGGAAGCTTTGAGGATATTAAAACTCTATTCAGAAATGGATTTTAGGGTAGCCTCAACCCTAATCATTTTGGTGTGTTACATATATATGGTACTTATGTGTTACATATGTCATTACTTATTTCTTAAATTTGTTACTTATATTTCTTAGAAGTGTTAAGTTTACATTCCTTACATGTGTTACTTATATTTGTCTAGATGAAGATTTAAGTGTCCATTTAGCAAAAGTAGGAATCCAATCATTTGATTCTTTTTTGGAGATTATTTTCTCTTAGAATACATGATTAGGTTTTTAGTAAATGGATTTAAAGTAGGGTTCATAATTTTAAAAATCAATTCTGACCTAATGAAATTAAAATAAAAAATTCTATGTAATGTCAAACATTGACTACAATATTAATGAATTACAGTAGAATAAGGAAAAGATATATTAGTGTAACATATAAAATAGAGAATGTTACTAAAATGTAAGGTGTTGGAAAGGGATAAGGTGGTTTTATTGTTAATTATTATTTGATTTGCTTAGAGTATGTTGATTTCCTTAACCCTACCTTACATTTAATTGAATTGTATTGATTGTGTATTGCAATTGTGATTAGGGAGAAGATAAGATGCTCCTCTTTTATCCTCAAATGCACAAATGGGAGATCCAAGTTGATCAACCCAAAGGAAGGGCTAATGCACAAATGAATCCACTATTTGGAAAGGAGAATAACAAGAAGGATATCTTAAATTTTGTTAATTGATTAAATGAATATGTTTAATTATAGTAATTGAAAAGGATAAGAAGAAGAACCAACCTTACAAAATTACAGATCAAAGAATGTTGTTTTCTGACGTCTGTAGACTATTTCTAGAAAAACTGATAGATGATCCCAAACTAGAACACAGAGATGAACAAAACCCAGAAATATTTTTCTGTTCTGATGTCATCTTATGAAAAAGGTTGACCTTGACCCACAAATGTCAACCCTAACCCAATAATGTTGATCCTGACCTGCACAGGTTTGACAGAGAATCTGTTCACACCGTCCAAAAGAAAGCCAAAAAGGGTATCCAGATCTGGTCTCAAATCTACTATTTTGAACCTGTACCTTGCTTGTAAAAGTCCTTGTGGCAGATTCAAATCCTTGGATCCACAAGTATGCTTCAAAATGTCGAATTTAGAAAGGTAGGATGTATTCAATCTCTTGCTTGTAGATCTCCAACACCAAGTCTTGAATGGGTTCTTGAATTTTGAATAGGCTTGGAAGAAGGTGGATGGAGAGATCACCAAAAGGGCACTATGTAGCTTGAATCCTTCAATGGCCT
>MU223109.1:118779-136257 GCA_018584345.1 Thuja plicata | reverse complement strand
CCCCCTTACGTTCCATGACAGAATAATCATTGAGTAGAGTGAGGAAAATGTTCATCCAAGGTCTTAACAATCCCAGACTCTACGAGTAAATCACCTGTAAATTTAATTTTGTCCTGATCCTTCTTACACCCAACTCTGGAGAGAGTAGTGAAAGATACTTTCTTAAACGGTCTTTGCATGAGGCCTAGAGAAAGAGAAGATCCCTTTCCTTTACTAGAGGCACATACATCTTTAACCAAATCTTCTAGAAGAACATCCTTTTCCTATGAAGCAGAAGAAACCACAAGGGCCCCAGACTCCGGACCAAGAGAGGTCTCCGGCATCTGCTGAACTACAATATCCTGAGAACCATTGAGAGTAGAACTCCTCTCCTCTAAACCAAGGACCCCAAACTGATCCGCTACAGGAATGCCTTCTTCAATGGCCATATTGTCGAGAGCCTCAAAACGGTTGAACCCAGAGTCCACTTGCCGGTCTAGATTTGAACGCTTCTGACCTCGTCCCTTAGCACGGTGACAAACTGGGATAAAACCATCCATCTGAATATCAGTAGAACCGGATGGTTCTTGCCCTAAACTTGAATTAGTCAAATGAGCTTTCCCTTTAGCAGCACTATTAGACTAAAAATTCCCATTTCCAGAACTACCAGATTGGCCATTCCCCTTACCATCATTGGCCGTCCATGGGCCAGGTGTACCATTGTTTTTGGAAGCATGAGGGCATTGGCGCTGTAAATGACCATACACATGACAGATGCGACAATGAAAGGGAATAGATTCATAGTCTAGCTGTTGGATCCAAGAAGAAGAGCCAAGACAAATTTCCATAGAATCTGGCAAAGGATTATTTAAATCAATTTCAACACAAATACAGGCATAAGAAATGACCTTTTTGTCAAGTGATTGATGCGCTATTGTAGTTGGTTTCCCAAGCATGGCAGCAATCTGACACAGGAGATCCTCGCGCCAGAATTCCAAAGGAAGTCGCGGCAAGCGGAGCCAAACAGGAACCCTAGATGGGAGATCCTCAGCCGAATTGAACCCCGCATGCCAGGGTTTGATGAAAAGACCAACCCGATCATAAAAATAAGGACCTCCCACAAAGACCCGATTCTGATCTGACATGCAAGAGAAATTCACCAAAAGGTAGCTATTACCAGCTAGCATAATATCAAAATCTCCTTCCACCTTCCATGAATGATGAATCCATGCTTCCAAAGCCGACAGGGAAATGCGGATTCCAAGAAACTTGCAGATCAATGCATGCGAGGCCAGATATTCAACATCTTCCATTACTGCCTCTGGAGGAATAACCAACACAGGCCGGTCCTGACAGCGCAGAAGGCAGCCATTAACTTTGTTTACCTTAGAGTGATCGCTTACATAAAAGGTCGCCTTCTCTTGAGGACTCACCCCTGGAACAGATTGGTCACAACTGGAAGCTCCAGCAATAATGAGACTCCTGGAAACCCCGCCCGCAGCCATACGAACTAGGGCCAGGAAAAAATTCCGCACTTACAGATTTACTTTGCACTCTGATCTGGGTATGTTACTCCGAGAATGGATTTAATACGGCCTGTATCACCAAACTTTTTCCCACTTGATCGCATACCGTTGCAGCGCAGGTCTATATCAATTTCTAGTTACAGAGCTTTACATGAACAAAAAACCTTGAATTTATTCATCCTCAACCATGCCACAAACTGATAACCCAAAGCACGCCCACCTAACAGGCAAATTATAGATCCAAAACACTTCTTTATTTTTTCTACCCTAGTTATACATGTCATCTAAAACATTTATTGAAATTGGAGGAAAAAATAATGTTATACTTATAATGATTTGGTGGGAAGTAAACCTCATGATTCATAGTAGTTTCATCATTTTCACACATTTCATCAGTTTACATCATCTTCAAACTTTCAACAGAAATGTGACTTTTATGCTCTTGAAGTTTTATAGTTTTGGTGTTGTTAACCTTTTCCTTTGTAAAAGGGTGATAGCTTATTGTGTTTTTACCCACATACAACTGATTCACCCCCCTGATGAACTATAACTGATTGAATGTTTGAAGATGACAAAGTTGATGATCACCGAGCTGTAGAAAGTAAATGCAAGACATTAAATCAGTTAATTTATTGTATTGTCATTGATGTCAACTTGATATGGTATGATTTCTCATCCATATATTGTCACAACACTTAAAGATCTGAAGAGACAAAGTTTTTGTTGTCGGTAATCATGTACATCGAGCGACAGCAAACCCCCCCAGACAGTGAACCCTAAGCACAAAAGTTCACAGTGTTACCCCATGGACACTGTTACTTGAGCAAGTAATACCCCAGCAAGCATTACCAAGCTAACTGCAGTTGTAACCAAACAGAACAGAAGTTGTTGCCCGAGCTATCTGCAGTAGTCACCAAGATCAATTGAAGTGTTGACCGACAAGAACTGAAGTTAGGATACATCAAAACAACTTAGTTGGCAGGAACTAATTCTAGAGTTAACTAATTGTTTACTTTGTTTTCATCGATTAGTTAAAAGATAAAGATGAGAAGGAGATTTAAAGCATGTTTTATTCCAGAAAACAAGGAGAGATTTACAGAATAAAACTAAAGCAAGCATGGCGAGCTTTACAGATCAAGAAGTGATCAACGAAGAAAACAAGAAGGACAAAGAACGTTGAAATCATGTCTATATAAAGAGACAATTAATTCATTATGAAGAGAGGAATGCTGAAGAGAATTTTGGTGAAGATAGAAGTCTTCATGCATAACTGATCATACAAGTTGAAGAACAGAGCTAAGAATTCTACAGACATCAAGCAATAGAGAAGCAACATCATTCACCAAGCAGAAAGAAGTGGAGCAAAGGAATTGAAGAGAACATTGATTAGAAGAGGTATTATGAGCTTAGAATAGATCTGAACATTTGCAATATTAAGTTGTATTTATGAACAGATCATATACTGATGAACAATTTAGCCATTGATTCAGAAAATCTCTTAACAGAGTGAGATTTGACCACCCTTTATATATTGAGATACATCCCAAGGAGTATCAAAAGGTTTACATGTTAACATCATAGTGAATGCTAGGTCAAGTGATAAACTATTAGTTTTAAATCTTCTAACATGGTCACACTTAATAGTGTGTTTGTAACCTTTAACAGGGTTGGGTCTTCACCGAGCTCACTTCAGAAGAGTGAAAACTTTGGGTTACCGGTCCCAAGTGATTTTTCCCTTAACAGGGTTTCCACGTTAAAAATCCATGTGTCAAATGTGTATATGGTTCATTGCTTTGATGTTTTGCTTTACACATTATTAAAACATGATTGATCGGTAAACACTAAGTTATTTACTGTATTTTGGTAAAGGTTAAGAAAAGATAGACTGCTATTCGGTAAAACTTAAGGAAATGATAAATAGTATAAACACCGAGTAGTATATACATGTTATATTCACACAAGGCATACATCTTGTAGGACTAAATATAACTAGAGGTTTTATATTTGTGGTATAAAGTTTTGGTTGAATATTGGATTAATTTTTAACGCCATCACTCTCGGAGAGGTGGCGACGATGGTTGGCAGCGCCACTCAGCTTCTCCGCCTCGCCGTACTTTTGGTGGTCTCTATCTCTAGCTCAGTCTGCCCCTCCTGATGCTCCTGGTTCTCGCCGTGGCTCTAATTGGCATCCTGCCACTTCTTCCAAGTTTCCCCACCTGGCTGTGGCCATTTCTCCGCCCAGGGCGGAAGAGAAAGATAAGAAAGAAGCTAAAGATGATAGATGGTCGCTTCCCGACCCTCCTATTAACCCCAATAATGTGTGGGGTTCTGATGATAAAGATCATCCTTCTTCTGCCACTGCTCTTGCTGCTTAAAGGCTCTATGCCTTTTTTTTTTTATGAATAGTTGTTTACCATTTCCGGCTCTGCGTGTGAATTGTGCGGGGTGATTTCTATATCCCCCAGCCCCTTTTTTGTGGATATGTAACTTTGATATTTTATTAATTGAAAAGGCACTATTCATCAAAAAAAAATTTAGTAGTCTGAGTAGTGATCTTTTATCCATCCAATCTTGTTTTTAATGTCTAATATTCAAAATATGGTAAAGTCTAAGTTGTGATTTTGTTTCCATTTAATTTTTTTTTAACGTCAAATATTCAAAATCTGCTAGAATTTGAGTTGTTATCTTGTATCCATCCTACCTTTTTAATGTCTAATATTCAAAATATGGTGAAGCCTATAGGGTACATTTTTCGAACAAAATTAAGGAACAAAACCTAAAGACTATTCGAGAAATACATATGTTGAAATGAATGAGCAATTTGTAGCAGAAAAATAATTTAATGTGGTAAGATGACATGAGTTGAATTTAGAGGAAGTAGTTGTAGTTTTCTGGAAGTTTGAATAAACATCTTCAGAATAATGCATGTAATCTACATTCTTGGTGATTGACTGAGTGGATTAGGAATAAGTATTCGATAAATAGATTGTAGACAATTTATCAAAGAGGAAGAAAGTAAGGACTTTTTCATCTTAAGGAAGTAGATTAGCTAGTTAATTTTTTGGCACTACATTTTTCAGAATTAGTTTCATTTCTTGATTTATTTTTCACCATTGTATTTTGAGGATTTCTATATTTTACAAGCTATTTTTATATTAAATTTGATTTCAGCAGAGTTAAATTTAAATTTATTTCATATTTTTGTTGTCAGTTTAGTTGATAAGTAAGAGATATTTTCCACAAAAATTCAAATTTTTATATTGCTATCAGGATTCAACTTTGTAATTTTTTGAGTCAAACTCATTGACCCATGTTTCATGAGTAGTGGTTCAGAAGAACCCATATCTCATGAGAATAAATGTAACACTTAGCACTCATTGCGTCTAGGTGATGCTCACAAAAGTGAAGCACCTGGACTTCCCGGGAGGCCACCCATCCTAGTACTACTCCAACTTGAGCGCACTTAACTATAGAGTTTCCATCATGGTTAAACTCACTCTGCTTGCAACCCCATTTACATAAGAAGCTGTCATGCAAATTATCTCTCCCACCTCATGCATATTGTCATGGCCACTCGAAATAGATAATTAAATAATGAGGATTATGGCGACCCTCATCAATTTTAGCATGTAAGATAGATAAAGTTAGTTGTAGGGAGTACCATGATAGGTGTGGCTAACAGTGTGAAAGCTTCAATGACGAAATCGTGCTCTCTTAATAAAGAGGCAATGATGTGCTCAGTCGATAGTTTAGGAGTACATCAATAGTTTAGGAGCCTCTGACTTTAAAGAAGGCGTTGGAGATATTTACATATAAACATCCACATGTGCTTGTATTTGAAGGCTTGATCATGCGTAATAATAGCACTAACTATAAATTACAATTTCTTCTCATATCTAATTCCTTGTTTATAGCAATTTGTTCGGCTTCTACATAGTTATGTAATATAATCATTTTCAATAGATGATATAAAATTCAGCAATCGCTAATAACCTGGGTCATGGAACCTTGCTTGATAAGACATGTTACATTTAAAGATACAAGTAATAAGCATTTTAGTATAAAAAGTTCTCTGTGACACCTCTTAATCTCATAAATAGATGTTCAACCAGACAACATTTTGGAATCTTAATTTGTTTAAGGGTGTCAGCGCAGCTACAGAATATAGCATCTCTTTCAGGTATGTTTATATAACTTTTAAATCTTTTTCTAAAATAAAACTTTTTGAAGTGTCAATTTCATCTATGCTTCCAATCGTGAGTCTGAGAAACGACAATGCAGACAATCCATTGACTACGGAACCTTGAAGAGCATCTATTCACTGCTGACGAGTAGGATGAATTTCTTATTCATTTGGCACTAAACATATATTTCTTGATGTTCCAGCACTGAATTTAGTATATATCTAGACACAATAAATCGTTTGGTATTGTTCAGTACGTTATCTTTATGTTGTTCACTGTAGTTTTCATTATGTAAATTGTTTGCTTTTGCTTTCTGAGAGAGTTGGCAACGTTCACGATCCTTTTTCTCCTGTCATCTGTTATTTTGGGTAATTAGTAGGTTGGTTTTCAGTTTAATTCTCTTCTGGCTATAATTTCTAGTATTGTTTTAGATGATTAGCAGGTTACGTATTCAGTTCAGTTCTTTGGCTATAATTTCTAATCCAAATCTTACAGTAACATGTTTTGAAGGTTAAAATCTCTGTTGTTCTGTCTATGCAACTTCAAACAGACGTTGGATGGACAGAAGAGTCATTGTCATTGTATAACGATATCACCACAGTTACTTACGGACTCTCATCGTTGTTAGAGTTGATGAGGAATTGTTTATTTACATAGGGAAGATTACTAGTAGTTATTATAGTTAATTTTGTGAATCTTGAGTTTTTAAAAGGTATATCAGATTTTGATTTTCTTTTTTTTGTTTTAATTGTTTATAACTATCATTCTGGCTTCTAGATAGTAAAGATGAAAAGTGTGAGATCTGTTATGTTGTAAGGGTCAAAAGTGCTAATATCCCTCAAACTCTCCATTATTCCTTAGCTTTGACAACCAAAAAAATTGCACAATTGAACCAATACTCATACATAAATACTCAATAATCATATAGTGTTGATACTAATGATTTCTTAATAGACTTTTAATTAATAAAATATAGTGAACAATAACTGATGGGTTTCCCAAATTAGAATGTGTCATAGATTATCTAATACAATTATTTGATTGGTTCCAATGATTATTTGATTGATTCCAATGATGATGTTTTACCAGGTGACACTTCGTAAGTATGGCACACAGAAAAAGAGATGCTAAGCACCCAGAGAATTTTCAACTGAGGATGTTAATGTGGAATTTGTTTCAACTTACGGATTGGAAAGATAGATTGATGATGATCATTGGCAGCTTGGGTGCTGTGGGTGATGGCTTTTACTCTGCAGGTATCCTCTCCATTCTCAGTAGTGCGGTTAATGATCTGAGATCTGGTTCTACTTCCATCGGTAATCTAAATCATGTAAGAATTTTTATATTATTTTTTGTTTGTTTTTAAATCGTGTTAACATATTGGGTTTATTTCATTTTTATTTTTATTTTCCATGATGCAGACTGTCATGTATTTTCTATATTTCGCTGCTGGAGTAGCAGTTGCAGCTTTTTTAGGTATGTTTTTGCCTAATTAAAATAGGTTTGAATACGATATTTTTTTCTTACAACAAAGTACTACAAAATAATTTTATCTTTTCCCATGTTTATTTTTATATTAAAATAGTTTATCAAGATATCATCACAGTTCAGCCAAAACTTGGCTCGTGGCAGAAGTATCAAAGTCTCCTACAACAACATCTCACCACAGAAATATACATAGTTACAAAATTGGGGAATGAACCTATTCACAACTATATATGTTCACTATTTTTTTATGCCATATACAAGTATAATCAGTATTTGAGAAAAACTAGACCTTGCTATTGAAAATGCATTAAAATTTCAGCATGTTTTAACCCCAACCATCCCCTTGATCAGGATAGTGTCCTTGATAATTAGTATTGTCAGCATCAACAACATTGTATTCTTCTTAACCAGGCTGAGGGGGATCTCCCCATGTACTGTTTCCATCATATAGGTTATTACCTGATTTACCTTCTCTTTGTTTAAGATCAATTTGGCAATTATTGAGCAGATGTTGTACTTCTTCAATTTCACCCAATTTCATAAGACTCTGATAAGTATTGGTGTACTAAGCATCTCAGACATCATCTTTGAAAATAAGCAGAGAACCTTCTCGTGCCAGCATCATCAATTTTCTCTTTGGCATCTCCAGGACCATCGAATCCTGAGACATGATTGAAAAATGGATGAGTTTGAGATTAAACTTAGTAAATCTTCTCCTTTCCTTTTGAGAAATCTCCTTGTTTCTATCCCTCCAGAGCATCCAAAGAATCTCACGAGACAGTACAGACCAAAATCTATTGAGATTACAATCAAAAAAATCCACATAACCAGCAAGGACCTCACACCAAGACATCCCAGGTTTAGCATTCTACACAATGGGAGACCAAAGAAATATAGACCACACCTTGAGAGCATAAACACAATAGGGTGACAGCAAGAAGTTGAGTCTACTTTTTGGCCAAAAAGTGGAATTATTTTTCTTGTTTTTTTCAAATTCATCATGTTTGAGATGAATATTTGAAGCACTTAGAGATTGAATCTTAAAAACATTCAATAATAGAAGTTGTAGTAATCAAAGTCTACTTTCCAAATATGTAATTTATTTTAATACCCAAATGATAATATTTCATTTTCAATAGACATTACTAAAACCCATATTTATAAAGTCCATGTTTCAGGACCATACTATGGCCCTGTATGGCAAGAATTTTTTTATCTAAATGGAACTATTTCTCTAAATCCTTTTGGGAATGGTATGTAACACAGTTAAGATTGATGACAATATTTTTTGGTATTTTTGTGTTGAACATTTTTTAAATTAATTTTTTATTAGGCATAATTATTGTTTTTAAAATCTTGTGTACGACAAGCATAATTTGACCAAAACATACTATTTTTTAATTTTAATTTTTTGAAGTGTGTTGAGTTGTCTCTATTTTGATTTCATATAACTTTTTTTGTGATAAACGTTCAAATAAAAAAGTTATTAAAATAACAAAATAGCTTGTTATCTTTAGTTTGTAGACCTATTTTAGTAGAAATTCAATGAAAATAAGAAAAATTAATCAAATTTACAAATAAATTACATATTTCAAATCTGCACATTCTAATATATAATGGGTTTTTATTTTGCCAAAATATTTCTCTGAAAACATCTTCAGATATATGTCTGAAGTCCTTATTTTATATGGACACTAGCAAAGCCTTCAAGTTGCAGGTCAAACCAGGTCCAAGGCTATGGTTCAGCTACCCAAGCCTCTTTCCAAACAAAAATCCAATAGTAAAAGTGGGCTTGAAATTCAAAAAGTTTAGAAATGGGATCTCATTTAGTAAACGTTACCATGTTTACCTTTTTTTAAATCATAACGTATAAATGAATCAATGAAAGGTTTTCTTTAAAGATTAATATTTTTTCAAAACAGGATCCTATTTTGAAACGCGATCCCATTTCATTTTTCAAAATGGGATCCTGTGTTGAAATGGGGTCCCATTTTCATTTTTCAAAACGGGATCCCTGTTTTTTGGAAATGAGATCCTGTTTTGAAATGGAACCCCGTTTATAGAATTTTAGGCTCGGGATCCCAAAGATAAATGAGACCCCTTTCATTCTAAGTGAGAACCCATTTCATTGAGTGTGATTTCACAAATTTGGCTGAGTATGAAATTTCCACCATAAGTGGACTCAACTTCTTGTACTTACCCAAGATTTTTTTTTTTTTTTTAAAGTTGCTCAAAACTTTCCTCCACATTACAAAGACCACACTTGACAACCTCAATACCTACAAAAGATAGAACATTACCCACAACAATTTTTTTAAGGAGCAAAAATCACCTAAAACAAACCTTCTTAGTTTCAGATGGAACATTCCAAAAGAAATCAAAGAAAAAATGCAAATCCAAGAAATGACAGTCAAAACCCCAACACTGGGTTACTTGCATGAAAATGGATGAATCATCCTTGAGAAAACTATAAATCTATTTAGTAGATGTCTCAATAAGAAAAGTATCATCATTCTATTTAACTTGTCTCAAAAAATCATCAATGTCAATAATTTTACCCACAACAGCACCATTTAAAGCTTTACAAATCAGAGTATAAGTTTTTTTTCAAGAGAAGATGGAAGTTCAAACTTATTACTAATTTTATCCCATGTCCCTAGCCAATTATCAACCAAGAGATCACAAATCTGAGAGATGCCTTTAGAGTTCCAAGTTTTGGAAGAACAACTTTGGGTTAAAGCTAGAGGTTTATCATTAAGCTACAGTCACCACCAGATAGAATGATTAGAAATAGTAAAGCAAGGTCATCTGCACCTTGGGTAGAGATGACCCCCCTAACCAGAGACCATGCCTTCCAAAAGGAAGAGAAGACATAAGTACCAGATAACTTCATTTTAAAGTTACTCATGATTATGTCACAGAGAGCGATATCTTTCCACTGCTTACCTTTTCTCATAACAAACCTTTCAATATTGTTTCTTATTGAAACTTTCCATGGCTCACTTCCACAAAGAGCCTTATAAATCCATTTAGAGGCCAGAGAAAACCCATGAGCTTTAATATCTTTTAAGCCCAATCCCCCTTTCTTTTAAGGCCTACAAGAGCATTCGCAATTCACACATGTCACTTCTTGTTTCCGAGCCCATCGGACCATAGAAATTCTATCAAAATTTTGTCAAACATGTTCACCTGATGATTGGAGAATAGCCAAGTGGAAGCAAAACAGATATGGTGAGAGGATAGCACTTTTTGAACAACTTGTACATGACCAGCTAAGGACAAAGAGTGATCCTACCATTTTAAATGTTTCTTATTCATCTTTTCATAAATCCATTCCCACATATCACTAGTACAAGGTTCCACATAAAAAGGAATCCCAAGGTATCTAACTATATTTCTAGGATGAGCCCATTGTCAGCCACTAGCAGCCAACCAACTCGGAGCCACATCAGACCATCCCAACATAGTGGATTTATGAGGAGCCACTTTGGCACCAGAAGTAAGGCAGAAAAATTGAAGTCTTTGTAGAGCATTGTTAAAGTTATACTCATATAGTTCTAAAAAAAGAGAAGTGTCATTGGCAAACTAAGCATTGATAAGCTCATCATTATTGGGAAGAGAGATACCTCTGATAGGTGGGCCAAGAATACTATCTCTGAGAATGTAAAACATGGCATTTGTAGCTATAAAAAAGGAGAGAGGGGGAAATAGGGAAGCCCTGTCTAATAGATCTTTTGAGGAGTATATGTTCAAAGAGGTCACCATTGACATCAATCACAGTGGAGGAGTCATAAAAATGAATGTTGACCCATTTTAAAAAGTACTCTGGGAACCCAAAGGCCTTCAACATAACAATAATGAAGGGCCTTTTCAAATTCTAACAATATCATAGCAACATTCTGCCCATCAGCTCTTGCCCAATGCATCACTTCCCAGCTAGTCATAAGGTTCTCTAAAATATATCTGCCTTGACTAAAACTAGTTTGTGTGACAGAAATGAAATTATTCAACAAATCTGCAATCCTTCTAGCTAAGACCTTAGCAATGATCTTATAAGAAGGTGAACCCACAATAGTGGGTTAGACTTTTTTGGAGGAAGAAATTCCTCCTGAAATTCACAAAGCAGGTGGATTTAGAAAGTACTTTCGATACAAAGTAGGGACTTTCGATAGAAAGTAATTTCTATCGAAAGCCCTTGAATCTAGAAATTTCACTCCAATACTTTTGATAGAAATTAGTTTTGATCAAAACTAATTTCTATCAAAAGTAGTTTCTATCGAAACCCTCTGATTAGAGGCCATTTGCAGAGGCTAACAGAAATCTACAATTTTCATGGCTTTGGGGCTCAAGTGCGGGGCTCAAATAGAAGAATGGGGAGACGTCCTTTTGCATCACACAATTACTCTAAATTATCTTTCTAATGAATATAGATTTGAAAATTTTTGAATTAATTAGGTCTATGTTTTTTGACGTGCATCAAATGTAGGTTTTTATATCGAATATAAATCTCCAAGTTTGACGTTCAATGAAAAATAGTAGAAAAGTGAAAAAAAATTAAAAAATAATAGTGCCCTCCATCTTTGAGTCTACTTTCTATCAAAAAATAATAATTTGAATTTCGATAAATACACAACAAGTTATAAGATATGCAGTCAAGGTATGTCAAAATTACGGTTTACTCTACTTCAAAC
The DNA here is from genome assembly GCA_018584345.1 of Thuja plicata. Classification (NCBI taxonomy): domain Eukaryota; kingdom Viridiplantae; phylum Streptophyta; class Pinopsida; order Cupressales; family Cupressaceae; genus Thuja; species Thuja plicata. The sequence continues at coordinate 124,389 of MU223109.1, read as the reverse complement.
GTCCATAAAATATGAAATAATCATGATAATGTTGTCAAACCAATTGCATGCCCTCTGTATGGATGTTACAAAACCAAATTTGAAAGAAGTGCATTGATATCTATTTTAGAAAAAAGTTATGCTCTATGAAGTCAATGTAACTTTTTGAAAATGACATTTTCAATAACATAGCAATTTTAGTGGGAGGAAAAAAACCATTCAAATCAATACAAAAAAAAAAAAGAAAAAAATATCTAGACAGAAAATCCTAAAAGGCTCTAGTTTACTTGATCTTCCGATTTCAAACGGTTTAATGACAATATGCATCCGAATCTGAAATTTTTTTTCAAAATGTAGACTTCAATGTCCGTTTAGGCAAAAAAGTGTAACCCACTATTGTGGGATCACCCAAGACATTTTCAATAAGGTAAATTGGTCTCCAATTCTTAACTTGAGTCCTATCTCTAGCTTTGGGCAACAATTTAATGACTCCTCTGTTGATTTTTATGCCCAAGGAACCTCTTTCAAAGACATCTTCATATAGAGCCAAGAGTTCATTACCAATCTAGTCAATATTTTGTTTGTAGAATTCAGCAGGGAGACCATCTAAGCCAAAGGACTTACTATTATCAAGAGAACCGATAACAGCATTAATCTCTGCTAGAGAAATTTATTTTTCTCTAGCATAGAAGCCTCATTAGAAGAAATTTTTTTAGGTATGATCTTGAGGCATTTCTCCAATGTCTCTTGATCCTCCATGCCATGTTCTAATGAGAAAAGATCACTATAAAAATTATAGAATGCCTCTTTAATTGTAGAAAGATCATTAGTATTCACATAATTGAATTCAATTTCTTCAATTAATTCCTTACTATTATTGGCTCTAATCAAGCTGAAGACGTATTTGGACCCTTTATCCCCTTCATGTAACCAATTCATTCTTTCTCTAATCTTTTGACCTTGAGTCTTATATTTCTTAAACTTCCTAAGTTGATGTTTTATAGAAACCATTTCTTGCTCAAGCTTAGAATCTGAGCATTTTATTTGGAGCTCTTTTTCAATATCATCCAATCTAGTTTGCATAAAAGAATCTTCCCTACTTTTATCTATGTCTTTAATTTTACCAATAATCTAGAATAAATCCTTCCATGTATTTGTGAGAAAATCCCATTGCTCTCTAGGTCGAAGCTTAAGATTATAGAATTTAGAGAGGTAAGAGACCATCTTAATGGTATCACTAGTATCTGAGTCCTCAAGGAGGGAAACATTTAGTTTGAAGAGGCTACTTCTCAGGGGTCTAGAGATAGGTGGTGAATCTAGGTCAAAGTGGACAAGAGAGGAAATGGGTGTGTGATCAAATATGGAGGCAGGATTGACAATCACAAGAGAGTGTCATTCTTGTGGAGGAAATCAAAAGAATGAAGAATCACCATAAAATCTATCCAGTCAACAATAAACTATCTGTTGACTATCCTAGTTATTGCACCAAGTAAACCAAATATCAAGCTATACATTTCTTTTCTTCTCAAGCGGATCCACAAGAATAATTTTCCTTTTAAACTTTTTTCCAAAAGAAAAACTCATTCTCTTTCCAATTATGTCTTAGACCTTCATGCTTATCCATACTATGTTCCACCATATTAAAATATCCAACAAAAAAGCAATGAGAATTAGGAAGCCCATAGGTACACCAGTCCCACAAGCCATCACATTCTCTATAGTCATTCGAGGCATACACATTACAAATACCAATGACCTTGTTCTTTATTTTACGAGTGACCCAAAGATCTCTTTGACAAGGAGATCTCCCATGATCACTTGAATATTATCAACCCATTTGGGGCCAATGAGAATTGTAGTGCCTCCTTTTCCTTTTTCATTATTAGAGTGAAAGCCAATGGCTTTGTCCCATAGGAATTTAAGCATAGTATAGGCTTGGAACCCCCACAACTTTAATCTCTTGAAGGAAAACAATGTCTTTAACCTTCAAATTATTACACCATCTCCTTACAACATATTTTGTATCTGGCATTTCAAGCCCTCTCACATTCCAACTATAAATATGCAACATCATGAATTATATAGATGGGAGTTTTTTATTCTTATACAAGCTATTGAAACATTCTGGCATCTCAATATTCTTTTCTTTACTGTTAATAGATAGAAGATACTTTTCCATAGCCTTCCTTTTCTTCTTAGGATTAACAACTTTAGTGAATTGATTTGCATGATCAATGGTCGTCATAACCTCTGGTGAGGATATAATCTATACCTCCAAAGGTTGTTTATCATCTTTCAATTTAGCATCTTTCTCCTTAATCATAACAAGGGCCATATGTTGAGCATTCAATCTGGTCGGGCCAGTCACAGTGTTGGATTTGGGGTGATATATTGGTTTATCCTCGACTAGGGAGGATGGGGTGCTTTTTTGGCTAGGGAAGATGTCAGGGTTAGCATGATGAACAACATAGTCTTCTTCAATTAAGGGATTAGCCAAAGTTGTAAAAGCTTTATCTTCAGGCATGAGGGTTGGAGTTGTATATAGATCATTTTGAATGTCACCCTGAGGGTCACCATTCAAGACATAATCTTTCAAAGAATTATCTACTTTTTTAGGGTTATCAATCAATTTAGACCCATTTTTAATTCCATCTTTAGTAACTTTTGAGGAGACTTTAAAGTTTGCATACTATGGTTATTTTAGAGATGGGCAATCCCGCCTATCCTGTCCATTAAGTTTATAGTGGAAGCAAGCCCCGAGGTTTCCTAAGAGGGACAACTCCCACGGGAATACTTCTTCTTCAATATTCAAAGAAATGAATTTTGGAAACTCAACTTCATGAGCAAGCGCAATGAGGACCCTCGCGTTCAGATACATAAGAGTAACTCTAGACTCTTCAACCTATAGAACAATCGCTAATGGTTTAATAATTTGAGAAATAAAAGGCCAAAACTCAGCTGGAAGATCTTTTAATTTGACCCAATTAGGTAGGGACCTGGAAAAAAAATATTCAAAATTGCCCTTGGGTGACCATGGAAATGTTCGAAACAAAGAGTGTCCCACATTCCAAAATCCCCCTTCTAATACTTTTTCTTGCATATTATGTGATTTCAATAAGATAACAAACAATTATTTCTAAATCATTCCACAAAAATTAACATAGATACCCAATTTTTTTCCCCAAATGTTTACTAACCAATCATCAAGAAATTTGCGAGAAGGTAAAGAGTCACGGTTACATACAAGGAATATAGCAATGTTTTTCAAACAAGCTTGCCCAACCCTAATAGCCTTGACCATATCTTGATTTGGTGAAAGAGAGAGAGTTTTCAAACCGGAGGAAGAAGACCTACCATCACCTCCTCCTCTAGGGTCTCCAAACCCAGCATTACTTCCTCCGCTTCATCCACCTCCATCGGTTGCGGTCCTTCCCACTCCTCCATTGCCACCTGCATTGGTTTGTCTGTAAAAGTGTCCATCAGAATTAGCGGATGGAGGGCACACCAGGACAAAAACCTCTGCTACCACGACCTTATAAGAAGGTTTCTATTTGTTTGAGACTTGCACTAGAATAGCTTTATCCTTTTACTGAGTGCTTGAGGGAAAAGAAAAATTTCCTTCACGCTCGTATCTACCTTTGCCATAATAACTTCAGCATCATTTTTCCCATTAATGATATGTTCATGATTGCCATCCATTACACTGAATCACACGAGCAACCCAAGCCGGGGTAAGACTATCAAAACCCAAAATCGCACACGTTAAGGAAAAAAGAAAACACACAAGGGTTAAGAAATGAGAGCCCAAAAAAAATAACAAGAACACATGTGAAATAACACAATCACAACAAAAAAGACACGGGACACTAAGCATTCGAACAAGTCGCCAAGCAACCAAGCACAAACTCCAAGGAAGGTGATGCATCATCCTTCTCCAGAGTTTGTACCAGCTACAAAGCCTTTTCCCATGTTTTTGAAAATTGGCAATAACATAATATATTGTTATGTCTATAGCCTACATGATAAATATAAGCAGCAATAATACTATTCCAAATTCTAGCTTTGTTTTTTTATTTTTTCATGGTGTTGTTTATAAAATAGAATGAGAATATGTTTATTTACAAACAGAAAGATCCATGAGATTGGATACAAGTTTCCTAGCATTTGACCTCGATGCTTCTGTTTTTATTTCATAAGAGGGTAGGTGGCTTGTTCTTGAGTATTTATAATTAAGGGTTCATATGTATGCTAAGCAAAATTAAAAGGTGAATGTGTTATTTGTTTTATTATTAAAGAATTGGATCTATTTTATAATGTCTAAAGACTTTAGCTCAATTTAGGTATAAAAGTCTTTGGATAAAATTTAGGTAATTATTGAATGAATGAATGAAAGCTTTTAATAGCATCTATGGGGCTGAAGCAATTTATGGAACCTAAGAATAGCACATGTGATAACAAGGCACCAAAGCCTTAAACAATTTGTAACCTCCATTTTAGATTTGTCATTCAATAGTAAATTTTGATCAATAGATTTGTTGTTTTGTCCATCTTTGTTTCCTTAAAGTACTTAAATTGTCCGTTTTTAAAATATCCACAAAACCAATATGAATTAATCACATTCGGTGAATTTGAAATTTTTTTAAAACTAAAGGCAAGGATCCCATGAGGGGGGCTTAAGCTCTATTTTTTGAGGAAGAGGGTGGTCCCATGAAAAAAAATTGTTTGGCTATGAGATTATTTGGAATCATTTCCTTCAAAATAGGAGCCCCTACTTGCCATCAAGCAGGTGAAAAAGGGGGGAGGCTAGAAATGAATGTTTTTGCCATTTGTCAAATATTTAATTTCCAAATTTTCTTAAAAAATGATTTTGGTGGGAAAATAGTTTTTTAACTTATTTTTCTTATGCACAACCACCAACTTCCTTAAATATCGGAGTTTAAAATTTTTAACTCAACTAAACTACAAAATTCATGGGACCACCTCCTTAAAAATAATGATTAGTTATTTTCTCACATCACAAAAAATAGAAAGAACCATTACAATCATAAATGTTTTGATCCAAACCTAAATAAAGAACTCTGAATTGATGCCAAAACTTGATACAAATGAAATTAAACAATCCTACCTTTTCTTTAATAAAAAAATTCAGATTGAACCAAACAATTTAGATTACAAAATAATTGGGTGCAAAATGTTTCTCACTTCAATCTATTATGAACTTTTCTATTCAAAATCAAAAGGACATAAAAACTATAACCACCATAACAAATGCAGAGTATGACCAACTTGATTTTCAGCCTTTGACCTAAAATCTGAATGGTTTTGTTTTGTTTTTTTATTTTTATTTTTTTTATATTAATATAATAATGTATAGTAGACTACAAAACAAAACTTAAACACATTCTAGAAACAACAGTTTAAAAAGACACTAAAAACAAAGCCTAAAATGGAGCCTTGTAGGTCCTGCCAACAACTTGAAGACTACCTAATTGACAAGGCCGCAGTATTGATATAAATATAATTATAACATACAATAATGCATACATGAATATAATTATGTTATAATAAATAAAATTTAATAAAAAATATAATATTTAATTTAAAATAATATAATAATATAAAAAATATAGC
>MU223109.1:100974-114225 GCA_018584345.1 Thuja plicata | reverse complement strand
ATATTGCCAGGGGAGCTGATAGTGTAGAGTCCCTGTTTGAAATTCTTGACAAAAACACACTCATATGTCCAGATGATCCAGAGGGCATTAAACCTCAGAAACTGGAAGGTAATGTGGACTTGGAAAACGTGGATTTCGCTTATCCAGCTAGGCCTAATGTCATTATTTTCCAAAATTTTAGACTGAAAATAAAGGCCGGAAGTAGCATGGCTCTGGTAGGACAGAGTGGGTGTGGAAAGTCTACTATTATTGGATTGATCGAGAGGTTCTATGATCCACTAAAAGGAAGAGTGACACTGGATGGAAAAGACATCAGGAGTTTCAATCTGAGATCCCTACGACAGCATATAGCTCTGGTTGGGCAGGAGCCTACATTATTTGCAGGGAGTATTCGTGAGAACATTGCATATGGTAAAGATGATGCAACTGAAGTAGAGGTGATTGAAGCTGCCAAGGCTGCAAATGCCCACGAATTCATCTCGTACGTAGACTTCCTCAATCATTTGTTTGATTTGATTACAAGCATTTATCAACTTATGAATTGATTCAGTAAAACTACTAATTATAACATCTAGAAGCCAGTGGTTTGGTCTATTGATGTGGATTAACATTAATTGCGTATTTATTCAAGTCTGGCTCATATTGTCAGATTGAAACAGGAACAACTAGGGAAACATAAAGATTAGGGGAAGAAAATTCTGGTATTGTGAGAAAACAATCATTTTTGGAACAGTGTTTAAACCACCCTGATTTGGATTGGCTGTTTTTCTGCTTTTTAGATTTCTGCTCTGCTTTTGCTATGTTGCTGTTGTTTTATGATTTTAGTTTCTTTTCCGTTTTTGCTGTCTTAATGTTGTTTCTTGGTGTTTCATTGTGCTTTATGCTATATCCTTTGTAAAACATTTTGGGCCCTTTCAAAACCCAACTTACCTTAATAAAAACAACTAGGAAAACATCCTGAGTTTAAGTCCTGAACAGTAATCTATCTAATTAGATTAGACAGATACATATTTATATACCAAACAGTAATCATCTTCCCTGTCAGTGCAGATGTTTACAGGATGGATATGATACAAACACAGGGGAGAGAGGTGTGCAGTTGTCAGGAGGGCAGAAGCAGAGGATTGCCATTGCCAGGGCGATCATAAAGAATCCAAGCATCCTGCTTTTAGATGAGGCCACCAGTGCATTGGATGCCCAGTCTGAGAAAGTGGTTCAGGAGGCCCTAGATAGAGTCATGGTGGGTCGAACAAGTGTTATTGTAGCCCATAGGTTGACTACCGTCAAAAATTCTGATTGCATCGTAGTTATTGATAAGGGAAGAATTGTGGAACAAGGAAATCATTCTCAGTTACTAAGCAAAGGCGAAGGAGGTGCTTATTTTTCTCTTGTGAATCTTCAACAGCAAAATCTATTTCCCTTGCCCTGAGTTTTGAATGGCAAGAAAGAAAGTTGTAAAGATGCATGTTTTCATCTACATTGTGTGTATAACTGGATTTCATTGTAAATTAAACCCAGCCATATTTGATCTAGCACAAGGCATTCATATCAATTCACTGCACCATGTCAATTCTTGCCTGGCATTCATAACAATCCATTGCACCATCTCAATTATTTCCTGTATGTATATATACAATATTTCTGCAAGCTGCACCTTTTAACCTACACTGCTTCAAAAGTGATGGTGACCTCTCAAAATGTTTCTGGAGAGCTGTTTATCTTACACATCTTCAAATTAAGAACTAGAAGAAAAGTTCATGATAATTTATTATGATATACAAACTTGGGCAGCATAAGGGATGGAAAAAAAATTATGTTACAGAATAAATTAGAATTTTGTATAAGAAGAGAGGAGCCCTACTTCAAAGATTTTAGATTTGAAGGAGAATGTTTTGAACTTCTGCTAATTGATTTTTAGATTCTCGATTTAATTCTAAAATTAACAATTTTTATTGATAAAAAATAATCTTAAAATCATTAGTTTTTGAAAAATTTAGAATTTTTATATTTCCAACTTATTTATTATCAAATCTATAAGACCACCTGCTCATAAAAACTTATAAGAAACTTGAACACACATGCTAAAATATTTTGGAAACCTCTCTCTTATTACAGAAAGATACACGGGAATTATCAGTCATAATACAAGATGTCAAAAAGAAAAAAAATGCAATGATTTAAAAAAGATTGTAATTGTGTTTGTTAGAAAAATAAATTAATTATTCCCCAAGCCTCTCTCGGCACCGTTCATCTAGACATTTCTCCACCTCCTGCTAAGTCAAACTGAGAAAATTAATTTAGAAACTTCCAGCACCATCTATATTGTGCTATGTAACTGTGGAGTATTCTAGAGCATCCATGACCAGAGAATTCTAGAGCATTCTCAGACCTCTATTTCTCCTCTATGTATCTAGTTTTTTCAATATGATATCAAAGCTAATTGTGAATAGCCTGGGTAACACAATCAGGAGTGGTATTTTTCCCTTTCTAAAAAGTGAGATTGACCTTTCTTTCAAGAGCCTCCCAAATACAATCAATCACAAAGTTGAAGAGTGTATTGTACTTGAGTTATTGTAAGGGATGCATTATCGGTTGTACCCGACACACCAAAGGTTTTTAGTTTAACATATCTATGAACCATGTATCTGAAAATGAATTCCTATAGAACTGTCGAGTACTATGGCTAGGTACCCATGTATCTCGGTAGATGGATTTCTTTTTATATGGACTCAAGAATCATTTTTTATGCAGGTACAAATCGAGAAAAACAGCCCATAGCAATGATCGTTTCCTCGTAATGATGATTTCTAGTCATTAGAACCAATGCATGTTTGGTTTGTGGTAATCCTGAAACCATTTGGTGTGAGGTTCATGGTCATCCTTAAACCACTTTCTTATTTCATGTGTGAGGTTTGTGGTGAGCTAAAACCACTTGAGTACAAAGTTTGTGGTGACTTAAAAAGTACTTCAAACTTGCATCATTTAGGGGTAATCCATAAAAACCCACAGTGATTGTGATGAGGGGAAACAGTGTGAAGAATTCAATAAGTGATTGTAAATAGGTACCTAACAAGGCTATAAGTTAGGACCCATCACTTCTAGATTATGGGGGGATATCTAAAACAATTGGATAATTAATTTATGAGGGGTGTTAGAAAAATAAATTAATTATCCCCCAAAGCCTCTATCGGCACCGTCCATCTAGAGCATTCATGATTGGAGAATTCTAGAGCATTCTGAGACCTCTAAAAATAGAGGCATTACATAAGGATTTAATCATCAAATCATTATCTAATCATATTGATTAATAGAGTCCTCCAATTATGTCTCCTCTGATGTTTCTCCTCTTTGTATCTAGTTTTTTCAATAGTGCTAAATAAATAAAAGATAATAAAACAGTTTGATTAATATAAATTAATCAAAGAAGCTGCTAATATCGGAGTAAAATAATTCACCAAAGTACTTAATACATTGGAAAGCCTTGGATACTAATGCTACCAACTGAGCTGCTTGTACCATTGAATTGGTGACAAGTGATATCTCACAAATATTTCCAAGCAACTTATTGTTCATCTGAACTTAAATAAGTAATTTTAATTTAATTTTAATTTATATTTCCAAGAAACTTACTATTCATCAGAATTTAAGCAAGTAATTTAAATTCAATTTGAACTGTTTAAATATCTTTTGTTAGAATGTTTAATTATCTATCTTAAATCACTTTTTATAAATTAGTTGTCCTTTTGGGGCTATTTTTAGAGTTTTTTTATTGAAAATTCTAGTTTAAACAATATGTTTTCGTTATGCTAAATGTATGAAAAAGCTAGTCTAGTTTTAGTTTCTTTTTATTGGGATTGTGGTTTCTATTAGTCAATTCAATAGTATGAAGAAAAATGCACTACAAATTTTATAATATGTGATGATAGTGAAATGCTTGATTGCAAGCCTGCGCCTACACTATTTCATTCAGGTGTTCTGTTGTCTTCCACATGTCCTACACCTTTAGTGAACTCCACTTTGTATAGACAGTTGATTGGCAACTTGTTGTATTTGGCACACACCCGTCCCGATCTTTCCTTTGTTGTTGGACTTGTCTTTAGGTTCTCCCATGATCCTCATGAGAGCCATTGGCAAGAAGCCAAATGTATTTTGTGGTATCTTCGGGGCACTACACATTGCGGCATTCACTACACATCAGGTTCCCCACACATCATTGGCTTCACTGACTCAGATTGGCCTGGTGATGCTAATGATTGGAGGTCTACTTCTGGCTTTGTTTTTTGCCCTGGTTCTTGTCCTCTCACATGGTCATGCAAGAAGTAGATTGCTACTGAATTATCATCTACAGAGGCTGAGTACCGAGTAGTGGTGTTAGAGAGTGAGGAGATATTATGGCTTCGACATTCTATGACTGAGTTTGGGTTTCCTCCTGATAGTCCCACTATTTTTTGGTGTGACAATTAGAGTGCCAAACAAATTTCCCGCAACCCACTGGAGCATCAACGTACCAAACACATTGAGATCCACATGCACTTCATCAAACAGTTGATTCAGGATGGTGCTCTCATATTGGAGTACATACCTACATAGGAGCAGGTTGCAGACATCTTCACTAACCTTTGGCCTCTCTATGCTATCTCCAGTTGTGTGCTATGCTACGGGTGAAGGAAGTTGTCCTTGGGGGATCTTAGTGAGGAGAGGCCTTCCTTCCTTCATGTTTTTTTTCAAACATGCTTTTTCCATCTCTTTTTGGAGTAGAGTTTTTCCCATGTGGTTTTCTCTATTTCTCCACTTTAGAGAGATTTGGTTGTGATTGGGTACCTGATCAGGCCTTGTTGTTGGACCCAAATTTACTACTTTCAGTAGTTGTTCTAGGTTTTTATCTTCTCCTTAAGTTCATCTTAAGGGGGGGTGTTAGAGTAAAAGGGTATCTCTATGTTCACTTATTAATTAAATCATTATTGATTTAATTGTTTAAGTCACCTTTTTATCTCTTCTTCACTTAAGCTAAACTTTAGACATTTAATAATTAATTCTTTATTAATTATTCATGCAACCTAGGTTTCTCCACCTTCTTGGTGTTCGATCTCCTTTATAAGGATTGATCTCTTTGTATTTTATTATTCCCTCTCTGAATGAATATTTTGTCTTTCAAATCATTCTGACTTTTGTCTCCAAGCTTTGCTTTTGTAACACGTTATTTTGTATGTAGTGGATCTTGGTGGTTGAATTCTATGAATTCTAACATTATCAACTTAATCTAACACTCTCGACTCAAAAGTTTACAGTAAAAAGTGGTTTTCTCCTAATGTCAGGGTCATCCCAAGACCCAGTCCTAAACTTCGAGGGTTCATTTGTGATGACTTTGTCTCTGTATTTCCTTTGAGAAATGAAAGACTTCATAGTTCATATACCAACAATAGAGAAATTTGATCATCTTCTATTATATGAGATCTCTTATCTCCCTTAAATTCCTAGCTACTCATTAAGTACAAGCTTTGAATTCAGTTTAGTTATAATAGAATGATAAAACATTTACATCAAGTGTGTCTTTCATAACAATAAATAATAATTATTAGTGCATTATACAAAAATTCACATAGTTTGTATCATACCTTAATCCCCAATTCACTTAGTGATTGGCTCAACCATACACCACTTATACATGTAGAGTGAAAACTGCATGCCCACATCACAAGTACAAAAATGGCCAATACATATGTACATCACAAGTACAACAGTGACTAGTCCATGTACATATCACAAGTACAACAATGACTAGCTCATAACATGTTGTTGGTGAACAGATTTGTCTTCCAAGAAAACCTACAAAATAACCCTGAAAAGCCCAAACAAGAAGACTCAACTAGCACCAACAGTTGGGTCACTTCGCTATTGAAGAGCGTAAGCACCCTCTCAATTATCCGGGTATAGCTCCCTGTGTAGGATTTACAATGAATCAACTAAACTATAAATGATAATGCTTTTAACCTGAAAGCAATAAAGGCTTACAAACATCTATTCATAAACACAAGATAGATGCGAATGGACTAAATAACTGAAAAGAAATAAACAGTAAATGCTAGAAATTTCATTTGCCTAAACAATGCATTACAGAAAGAAACTAAGAGAGAAAGACAAATGGTTCTTTCCAAATACACGAAAAACTATAGCACAAAGTCCACAGATGATCGTGCTAATGATCAGACATAATAGATACGCATTCAAAGGAAACCAATATCATTCAAAGATGAATATTAATCAGAAAACGAGCATCTAAACTCAAAATTTTAGTATACTGATATTCTCCTTCTTTGAACACAACAAAATAACAAAGATTATGTTGTTCCCGTACACTAATCATTATCTGAAAATAAAATCCGTCTTTCCCTGCATTACAAACAGAATAAAACTATATCCTTCCCCTTTAACACAAAGTCTACAATGAGGAAGAACTTTCTCTCCTACACTCACAGCTCTTATTCTGCTGTAGCTCAAAGTCTCCCCAGCAAAATTTGAAAACTGGAACCTCAGTATTGACATTCTGTTGCATATTTATCTTCCTTGCTCATTGATGCTTATCAGTTATAATAACTGATTCTTGAAAATGGGACGCTTCATAAAGTTTTTGTAAAAACTTTATGAAGGCTTACATAACTTTATGTGAAAGCTTCACCTTACTTTCATACCTTTACAATGTTATGTGATATTTAATTTAAACCATTAAGAGACACATTTGGCATGTGGAAACACTTTATTTAAGACAAGACTTTGTATTATGAATGAGATGTCTTCAGCTGCGTGCTTATGTGTTACGAGAAGATGACCTAGTGTGACTCCTCCCCTGCTTAGATGTTTCTCATCAAATTCAATCCACGGGACAAATGAAGTTCCCATCTTCCTCAATATGCTATCTGGACATTTCAAGTCTAGTTGTGAATAAGCTAAAAATTGATTCGCGAGTTCCATATCCCCATCAAGATAACTTGATCAAGACTTGACTGCTATCGGGCTCTGCATAACTTTATACGATTTATGATTCCATGGGTACTTTAGTTCTCTATTTTACAATTCTATCGGGCAAAGTTTGTGAAAACTCAGAGTGCTATAAATAGCTTGATCAATATTGGTGCATGGATGTTCTAGTCGCTTTCTCCAAACCCGCAATCACATTGACCAGAATGTCATTGATCTTACACAAAGGCTCGGGATCCCATCCATGGTAATTGGAGTGCTTGGAGTCGTGAATCATAAAGATACAGTCCACTTGGCCTTGGTTCATCATTACTGTCACTTGAGCTCCATATGCTTATCGAGCTCAAGCATTTTGTCAAACAGTTTACATGTAGTATATGTACTTCTACATAAATCCTGAAGCTCATTATCAACATCACTGTCTCATAATTGAGAGCCTCCATTTTGCCAAATAGTCAGTGTGCTTTCCATGCATAATTCCGCATTATTCACTTTCATGGGGTTAACATGGAATGAGGCCCGAAAATTGGTGGGTATTGATTCACATTTCATGCCACCCTTTCTTTACTAGTTCCGGTCTTCCTCCATCAGGTTCTGTTTGCAAAGGTCTTGAAGTACCTTTAATCTAATTCTACGCTCATGCTTTTCTGATTGCACCTTTACCTTTAATGGATTGTTGCTAGTTATATTTATAGACAGGACCCTAAGGTAGATTCTTTACTGTCCCTAAGGGGAACTTAGTGAAAGAATCCCACAACTTTCACTCTTATGCTATACCGAGCTGGAATCCATATTATGGTTTACTGAAGGTGCTTCATTTATAATCCTCCCACTGCTATCGTAGACTGAGCACGAGTTGATATAAATGCATTTAGAATGAGAACACGTCCTCAGTTTCATCCCTATTAGCACTACCTTAGGTAATTCGCATCCTTTAACCATGCTTCCATATGAATGAATCATCGACAATGGGAATGAGCTGACTCATCATTTCTTGATTATGTTCTGAAATTCTTATGTTGGGGACCGCAGATAGTCTCCTGCCATCCGATATGTCGAGCATCACTAATGTGACTATCCTATGGATTCGGAGCCCGGCCATCAACATGATCTATCGTTCCATTCATTGGGGGGGTTTTCCTCATAAAACCAGAAAAAGAGCAATTCTCTTGAAGAAAAGCCAATCCTTGTAAGAGTTCTTCTGTAACCAAATGCATTGTCTCTCATTACATCATGACTTTGAGTCTAAAATATCACTTTTAATTCAGTGGATCTAATCCTTTGGACTGGTTATTCCCGAACAATGATGACCTGGATCATAAACAATGCATTTAAAGTAATTGAGGAGTTTTTTGGGTTTGCACCAAGATCAAGTCCTTCATGCTTTGAACTTAGCATTATTAATCCCGATGTACCATCAATAACTTGAACCAATCTAAAAATTTCTGAACCTTGAGCATTTGGGATCTCTGGACTTTGAATCACTTTGAATTTCATTGAACTAGATAAACTTGAGTAACCTGCAAATCTGCATATGTGAACTTATTGAGATCAATCTGAACTTATAAGGTGAACTGTCTCGAACCAAATGAACCAAGATGAATAAGAATAAACCATTTTAACCTGCTTTAGCAAATTGAACTACTTGGAACTGCTATGAACTTAGTTCAAAGAGGTTCAAGACCCTAAACTAAAAGTTTATTTTCGGGGTCTATATGGGTAACAACATGGGCTCTAACTATGGGACTTTTTTTGGCACAAAAGCATAGAACTCCAGCATCTCTGGTTAAGGAACAATGCCTAGCATCCATTGGGCAGAAGAGTCAGAGAACAAAGAAAAGGAGCTAGAGCTGCTTGCAGGGAGAGGATGGAGAGGGACAAGCAAAACACCAAAACAAAACCCCCAACCACCAAAACAAACCGGAAACAAGCAGGCTAAACTAAACATGAACAAAACTTGCAAAGCAATAACATATTTACAAACATATAAATAGGCAGGAAGCTCCTACCACAACAACCAGAAGCAAGAAAAACTTACACAAAGCCATCCACTGGCTGGAAGAAATAAGATCCTTTTCGGAGCAGCAGATTGTGCATTAGTGGAGCAGCTCCAGACCACTGCCTGATGGCGATCTCTTGAATGTTGAGACTCCAGTTGATAGCATGCAAAAATTTGGCAACCCAATATTCTTTCCTGAACAACCAAATCTCATCATAGCATTCCTCGTCTTCGAATGGTTTTTGTGTATCATTCTTCAAATCAAGAAAGATCTCGAATTGGAGAGAATAATATTCAGAAAAACTCTCATTGGCCTCCCAACTACGGTCCATAATGGCACACCTCTTTCCATGATCATGAGAGTCATTCTTCACATTATCAAAAAGATAGAATCCATCCAACATGGGCTCAAATTTATCATAAAAATTAACTTCAACTCCATCAAAACTTGGGGTATCATCAAATATGTAGAACATTTGATCTTTTGTTTTTTCTAGTGCATCTTTAGACTTCACAATACATTCACACCCAAGGGGATGAAATAATGAATCACCAAACAAATTTTTACAGTCTTTTTGTTTTAAGTTCATACTTGGGCTATTCAAAGAGGGATCTCCTTGCCCAATAGATGATAAAAATCTGCATATGATGTCTTCTTCTTCCTTATAGAGGAGAGCATCATTCAATATCTCAACTGAGTCACCCATAGGCTGGGAACTCACTCCAACCTTTCCTCCTTCCATCAGATTTTCAGCATCCTCTAATATGAAAGAAGAGAATGGATTTTCATCACCTAATGATGAATCATAAGGTTGAAATAGAGGATTTTCTCTAGTAATAATATCCTCACGAAACTCCATTGGTAAGTATAGTGGGTTGGGCTTACTCCAAATAAGCTCATCTTCCAGCTTTACATAATTTTCTTCAATCTCGCTTGCTGCTACTGTATCTTGTTGGAACCGGATTGCTTCCACTAGATGTGCAAGATGATCCTCTTCTTGAAAATTATCTATACTATAAGTAGTCACATCTATCTTTGTTTCAGCAGCTATGCCGTTACCAAAAGCTTCAATTTTAGACTGATCGGATTCTTCTATGGATTGATTTTGGCATTTTAAACATGAAGAATCACATTTATTTATCTCTTCAGCAGAAACCCAAGCTTCAACCTTTGGTTGCACATCATCTTGAAATTTTTTACTAACAATAGATTCCCAATCAAGATGGCTAACATCATTCTTAGATTCAGAGTTCCCAATATCAGAAAAGAGTAGAGATTTAGGTATACCCTTGTCATTACTGCTGTTGGGATCCTCACTTTCAGCTAGGGTGTTTTTTTCTACCCATGCTTGATTTTCTTGTGGCTAGGCTGTGAACGTTTGGATTTCTTGCTCACTCTAGACTGAGTAATTACATGAGATGAAATGTGTAGAGATAACTAGGGCTTCATCATCATCCACTCTAACTCTTTCTCGAGGTGTTGTACCTTTCTCTTGTATGCTTCCAACTCTTTCAGCTTGTGAAATCTATAACACAAACTCCTCCACAGCAGGATGGAATTATGGTCATCTTCAATGCTCAAATTTGTTCTCACGGCATGAGAGACACTTTCTTTATAATCATTCAGAAACTCTTGCAACACCTTGTCCTCTATCTGATAGAGTTCCATGAAGGTGGGATTAGGCCTCATCTTTCTTGTGGTCTTTCCATTAGGCATGGTCATTTTATAGATTCGCCAATCCTGCACACACAAGATATTTCAAAAATAACTGAGAGAATAAAACATGACACTAATCTTCAATTCCTCTCCTCAGTAGAGTCGCCAAAAATCTGTTGGTGAACAGATTTGTCTTCCAAGAAAACCTACAAAATAACCCTAAAAATCCCAAACATGAAGACTCAACTAGCACCAACAGTTGGGTCACTTCGCTATTGAAGAGAATAAGCACCCTCTCAATTATCTGGGTACAGCTCCCTGTGTAGGATTTACAATGAATCAAAAAAACTGTAAATGATAATGCTTTTAACCTAAAAGCAATAAAGGCTTACAAACATCTATTCGTAAACACGAGATAGATGCGAATGGACTAAATAACTGAAAAGAAATGAACAGTAAATGCTACAAATTTCATTTTCCTAAACAATACATTATAGAAAGAAACTAAGAGAGAAAGACGAATGGTTCTTTCCAAATACACAAAAAACTATAGCACAAAGTCCACAGATGATCATGATGATGATCAAACATAACAGATACGCATTCAAAGGAAACCAATATCATTCAAAGATGAATATTAATTAGAAAACGAGCATCTAAACTCAAAATTTTAGTATGCTGATATTATCCTTATTTGAACACAACAAAATAACAAAGATTCTGTTGTTCCTGTACACTAATCATTATCTGAAAATAAAATCCCTCTTTCCCTACATTACAAACAGAATAAAAATATATCCTTCCCCTTTAGCACAAAGTCTACAGTGAGGAAGAACTTTCTCTCCTACATTCACAGCTCTTATTCTGCTGTAGCTCAAAGTCTCCCCAGCAAAATCTGAAAACTAGAACCTCAGTTTTGACATTCTGTTACATATTTATCTTCCTTGCTCGTTGATGCTTATCAGTTATAATAACTGATTCTTGAAAATGGGACGCTTCATAAAGTTTTTGTAAAAACTTTATGAAGGCTTACATAACTTTATGTGAAAGCTTCACCTTACTTTCATACCTTTACAATGTTATGTGATATTTAATTTAAAGCATTAAGAGACACATTTGGCATGTGGAAACACTTTATTTAAGACAAGACTTTGTATTATGAATGAGATGTCTTCAGCTACGTGCTTATGTGTTATGAGAAGATGACCTAGTGTGACTCCTCCCCTGCTTAGATGTTTCTCATCAAATTCAATCCACGGGACAAATGAAGTGCCCATCTTCCTCAATATGCTATCTGGACATTTCAAGTCTAGCTGTGAATAAGCTAAAAATTGATTCGCGAGTTCCATATCCCCATCAAGATAACTTGTTCAAGACTTGAATGCTATCGGGCTCTGCATAACTTTATACGATTTATGATTCCATGGGTACTTTAGTCCTCTGTTTTACAATTCTATCGGGCAAAGCTTGTGAAAACTCAGAGCGCTATAAATAGCTTGATTAATATTGGTGCATGGATGTTCCAGTCGCTTTCTCCAAACCCGCAATCACATTGACCAGAATGTTATTGATCTTCGACAAAGGCTCGGGATCCCATCCACGGTAATTGGAGTGCTTGGAGTCGCGAACAATAAAGATACATTCCACTTGGCCTTGGTTCATCATTGCTGTCACCTGAGCTCCATATGCTTATCGAGCTCGAGCATTCTGTCAAACATTTTACATGTAGTATCTGTACTTCTACATAAATCCCGAAGCTCATTATCAACATCACTGTCTCATAATTGAGAGCCTCCATTTTTCCAAATAGTCGGTGTGCTTTCCATGCATAACTCCACATTATTCACTTTCATGGGGTTAACATGGAATGAGGCCCGAAACTTGGTGGGTATTGATTCACATTTCGTGCCACCCTTTCTTTACTAGTTCCGGTCTTCCTCCATTGGGTTCTGTTTGCAAAGGTCTCGAAGTACCTTTAATCTAATTCTACGCTCATGCTTTTTTGATTGCACCTTTACCTTTAACGGATTGTTGCTAGTTATATGTATAGGTAGGACCCTGAGGTAGATTCTTTACTGTCCCTAAGGGGAACTTAGTGAAAGAATCCCACAACTTTCACTCTTACGCTATACTGAGCTGGAATCCATATCATGGTTTACTGAAGGTGCTTCATTTATAATCCTCCCACTGCTATCATAGACTGAGCACGACTTGATATAAATGCATTTAGAATGAGAACATGTCCTCAGTTTCATCCCTATTAGCACTGCCTTAGGTAATTCGCATCCTTTAACCATGCTTCCATATGAATGAATCATCGACAATGGGAATGAGCTGACTCATCATTTCTTGATTATGTTCTGAAATTCTTATGTTGGGGACCATAGATAGTCTCCTGCCGTCCGATATGTTGAGCATCACTAATGTGACTATTCTATGGATTTGAAGCCCGGCCATCAACATTATCTATCGTTCCATTCATTGGGGGGGGGGTTTCCTCATAAAACCAGAAAAAGAGCAATTCTCTTGAAGAAAAGCCAATCCTTGTGAGAGTTCTTCTGCAACCGAATGCATTGTCTCTCATTACATCATGACTTTGAGTCTAAAATATCACTTTTAA
>MU223109.1:89911-100924 GCA_018584345.1 Thuja plicata | reverse complement strand
GAGTTCTTCTGCAACCGAATGCATTGTCTCTCATTACATCATGACTTTGAGTCTAAAATATCACTTTTAATTCAGTGGATCTAATCCTTTGGACTGGTTATTCCCGAACAATGATGGCTTGGATCATAAACAATGCATTTAAAGTAATTGAGGAGTTTTCTGGGTTTGCACCAAGATCAAGTCCTTCATGCTTTGAACTTAGCATTACTAATCATGATGTACCATCAATAACTTGAACCAATCTGAAAATTTCTAAACCTTGAGCATTCAGGATCTCTGGACTTTGAATCACTCTGAATTTCATTGAACTAGATAAACTTGAGTAACCTGCACTTCTGCATCTATGAACTTGTTGAGATAAATCTGAACTTATAAGGTGAACTGTCTCGAACCAAATGAACCAAGATGAATAATAATAAACCATTTAAACCTGTTTTAGCAAATTGAACTACTTGGAACTACTATGAACTTAGTTCAAAGAGGTTCAAGACCCTAAACTGAAAGTTTATTTTTGGGGTCTATATGGGTAACAACACATGTCAATAGTACAATAGTGACTAACTCACACATATCACAAATATGATAGTGCCTACCCCATACACACATCATAAGTGAAACAATAATTAGCTCATACACACATCAAAAGTGCAATAGTGACTAGATTAAACATACATCGCATATATCCAATGTGAACAATCTACACATATATCCATGTTTACTTAAAGAACATGTGGTAAAGTGAAAATGGATGCAACCTACTACATGCATCATCCCACTACATAGTTTACAATCACATAAGTTTGTAAGAATGTTTAATTTTGAAAATAAATATTGGTGCATCACATGCAACACCATGGTTCCCATCCTTCTTCACAATCCACCATCATTTGTGATGATATTCAAGTGACCTATAATATTAATTGAGGTCATCATTGGAAAGGGCATCCACAATGAGTGACTAACACCTACATTTTTCATGTGTCCTGAATAGAAAAAGAATGTTGGTGCATTTTGTACTACACCATGGTCTCATATTTTTTTCCAGAAAATATTGTACTAGGCTCAGTGGTGGAAAGCACCTCATACTACTTGTAATTATCAATAGATAAAGAATAAGTATATCATAAAACATCACATAGAACCATTTAAAATATTCGCATGCTTCACTAAATTATCTCATGGATTTTGATATCTATCTACTCTAGATCACTAACAAAAAGTCTGCCCACCTAAGTATTAGACTCTAACATATACCACTTGATGACCTTGGTGATATTGTCATCTAACTCCTTAATCATAATATAGGTAGCACTTAACATCAATTACCTTTGTGATGTAAGTGACTTCTTGCTAAGCCTTTTAATATAACAAAATGATCTTTGGTTATCGTAACCCACATAGTGGGCTAACCACCCAAATAACTACTCTAATATAAATTCTTGAATAGCCCCTAGAAACCCTCACCTTTTTTATATAGGTGAATGTCATCTAATCCATATATACAATAGTATCCCTAGGTATCTATCATTGACATAGTCTAATAACAACCTATTAATGTGTCAAATCTAATTGTTATCTATGGGAGTCTTGTAGCGATGTATGCATAATCTACACATCATATAGGTTAACAAGTATAACTCACAGTAGACCTAGGTATGCCTATCCTAGTCAAGTGAGTTAAGGTCCTATACACAAATAATTGTAGGATTGGAGTTGAATTTTCATGAGAATCGCATTGAACCACATAAGAGCACCTTAAATAGACACCCAAATCTGATCATCAAATATCTGATCATATGTGGTTCAATGTGATTCTTATATGTTAAGATTCCTTTAGAGTTGTTTTAATTAAATAGTTCACGTTTATTTAAGTAATTGTCTATTTATTCTACAGTCATAGGTAAATTAATTCACGTAATTTATCTTATGTCCTCGATATTTTTTAATTAAATGAATCACATAAGATGACCTTGTAGACACATAAGAGTCTATTTGATGTCCTCAATCATATTTAATTAATTGTCTATTTGATCCATGAGAATCACATTGAACCACATAAGATAACATTTTAGATACCCAAATCTGATCATCAAATATTTGATCATATTACATTGTCATAACCCATTCCTTAAGAGTTATATTAATTAAATAACTCATTTATTTAATTAATTGTCTATTTCTTCTATAGTCCTAGGTAAATTAATTCACTTAATTTTATCTAAGGTCCCTGGTCCTATTTAATTAAATGAACCTATTGCTTTGTTTAATTAAACGATCAAATCCTAATTCTTCTAGAGTCATCCAACCGATTAATAGCTTTCTTATTTAATTAGTCTTTCTCATTTACCAATCGCTCCCTCTAGGTAAATTAATTAATTTAATTTATCTATAAAGTTCAATTCCATTTAATTAAATAAACCTGGTTATTTAATTAAATAAGTCTTCTTCTATTTTAAATTTAAAAGAATTTAAAATTGAATTAGGCCTCATCCACTTGCATATTTCTAACCCATCCACTTGCACCACTTTAAGTCTATCTTGGGTAAGTGCACCAAGATGGTGTGCAAAAAGAGGGCTATAAGTGACCACTATTTTTATGCAATTGGGTAAGCCTGAACTTCGAAGAGAAATTCGATGGCCATGTAGTCAAAATTAGGAATTGCGCAAAATATCAGAATTGTAGCACTCTGATTCTAGTTTCTAAACTACTAAAGTTTTTTAAAAATGGATACGATTAAGAGAGTTAAACCCACTTTGCACGAATAATTGTTCATGGTTTTTTTCATAAAAACATAACATAGTGTATTCCATGTGCAGCACAAAAGATATAGTTAGATTTAGTATTTTGCAAAACCCTTTGGTAGAATGATCTAGATAAGAGTAAGAGCTAGAAGTTGTGTATTTTTTTATAATTTTTCGTTGAGTATATTTTTATAATTTTTTGATGTGGCCGCATCCTATAAATCAGGTATTTGTTCATGCGTTGGGCATAACTTGCATCAAAATAATAAAAAATACATACTTTTTTTTAAAAAGGTGTATAGAATCAAGTGCATAACAATAATATGTAATTTGTTTTAAATTTGGTCAATTAGATCAAAAGTTATTAAGAAAATGGTATACATATGTCTATGAGAACTGTGAAGACATTGGTAAAGAAAATTAAAGTTTACTATGCTAATGTTGTCCAAAAATTGAAAAAATTATATGGTTAGAAAGTTGAGAAGACGTGTGAGATTATAGTGATAATTTTACAGATATTCACTTGATGATGATGAAGTTGATAAATCATCTTGCAATAACAAAAGACATGTAAAGGGAGATAAATTAATGGAGGGAAAAAGGGCTTACAAGCCTTAGTTTCATTATCCAACCCTCTTACCAAACTAGAATCATTGATTAGGGGAATAAACGATCAGTAGATTTGTCGATCAACATAACCAATGGTCTGCGGAATCTCTCTGTAAAACAATAGAATATTTTTTTAGGGGATTCGCCCTATCATCTAACAGATAAGCTTTTTAATTTATTTTCCAGATTTGTTCTAATGCTCTATTTTGCTAATCTGCTAACATTTGTTGTTTACTCTACTATGAAGGAGGGTTTCTCACATCCGTTAAAGACCCCATAAACATTAACATGTGTGTTTGTAGGACTGTCAAAGAAATGGGATTTTTTTTTTTTTTTTTTTTGTTGGAGGATTCAGACCTGCGAGGCAACCCAGCGAGGCACGAAGCCTGCGAGCTACCAACCAGCGAAGGCCACCATAGACGTTTTAGGAACCCGTAAACTAATTAATCAATAA
This sequence comes from Thuja plicata, assembly GCA_018584345.1. Lineage (NCBI taxonomy): Eukaryota > Viridiplantae > Streptophyta > Pinopsida > Cupressales > Cupressaceae > Thuja > Thuja plicata. The sequence goes on along the minus strand of MU223109.1, from coordinate 97,119 downwards.
ACTGTGTCTTTTTAGTGTAGGAACTCCTCATTTAGTGCCTAAAAATGAACAAAGTTTTGTTTGGTGTGTTTAGTGCGATAGACACATTTTTGTTTCTTTAGAGGGCTTGCCACCTAAGAAGCCTATAATTCCAGGTGAGAGGGAACGAGCCAAGTGATAATGGCTAACACCAATCATTTCCAAACTGCTATATAAAAAATATGGTTGGGATTAAAGTTGTAATCAATAGGTGTGAGTTTGTTATACCAGCAAAAATCTCCTTTAGTATCCTTGTGATGAGTTAAAATCCTTCACTACAAGACATAAAACACCTTGTTTTGAAAGGACTGGGAGAGCCCCCTTAATTGGGAATATTGTTTGAGTATAGCCACTTGAACGGATACCCTTATAAGACACCAATTATTTTAGTTTTCCAAAAACCATCTACTTGTTGGTTCACGCATTGTGATGAAGTGCATGCCAAAGATACCCAACTTCCTTGCTTCTCTTAGTGAGATAGAAATTCCTTGGGAATTGATGTCCCTCAACATCTGAAGTTTGGTATGCCTAAGAAGTGTGTGTCATGATGGGGAGCCAGTGCCACCAAACTTCTAGCTATCTGCTTTGAGTAAGCACAAATTAGATTTTATCCAAGTGGGGCCTCAACAAGTTTTCATCCTTAACTGTAAGAGTGCCTAGTTACATAACAATTCTTGTGTTTGTATCACATATATTTTTGTTGAAATAAAGTCAGTTCAACTTAATGTGAGTTAGCATACCAAGTTTCCCATATTCACTCTGATGTTGTGCAGATTTGCATCTTCCTTTGGAAGTATTGAAAATACTTAGAATAGTCATTGTTCATGTTGTTCAATGGATTTTCTAGTCTATTCAACAAATTTACTACCAAACAAAAACCTAAAGATATGCTCTGTAAATCCCCAGGTTTGTCGTTCCATAGATATGCTCTGTAAAACTACAAATTTGTCATTCCACATATACGCTCTATGAAACCTCACATTCATCATTTTGTAGACCTTCCTATTCTTTGGTTAGTTTTCCATTCTAGCGCATACACCTTGTCCTTTTACAGAAACAATTTTGTACCTTGACAAACCTACCTCATTCATGTCTCTTTGACAACACATCATTTCAGCATCATCCTTTGATTCATGAAATACCTCCTTTTATGAGCAGAGTCTTGAGGCCTTTTCAGGTCTACATTAGTTTTGTATTATCTACATCCTCCATATTGCATTTCTTAGAAGTCCTTCAGCATTACCCGAGTCGAAATCCAAGGTCCTTGTCAACCATGTCAAAATCCTTTTATATGCTTGAGCTCGTATGCTTGAGTTGCCACACTTACATCTTTATCTGACATCATCTAATAGCTTACCTTCAGACTAATCTTGTCTGACGTTACTTTTCCATCATCTATGTAATATCACCTCGATCCATAGGTTTGGTATACTTCAATCATCTTGTAGCCTAGGACCATCATTATGCTCTATAGTTACTACCAAATCTAATCAAAGTAGCACTAGGTGTTTCTATTTACGTTTGAGCATCAGAAAATATTTTGGCTTAGCACACTCTTGTTACCTTGCATTTAGTTGTCATTGTCATCCAGTGATAGTCATTCCTAGAGAATGCTTTTCCCATAGCACCCACTATATCCCATACATAATAGGTCATACATTTTATGCCACCACAAACTTGTTCAAGAAAGAGAAAGGAAATGGATCATAATCTTCTTACTGGTTCCTCATCTCGATCATGGCCTGATCCTAACAATGCCATAGTCCCCTTTGATCTATGCAACCAAGTTCAACCTAAAGGGGTCTTGGTCAACCAACCTAAAATTCATACTCCTGGTAATATGGAGGCCTTCACAGATCAACTAGGCCACGCGGCCATGATCAATGCCATCATAGGCCAAAACTGCCACACCATTGTTGCTAACCTCATATGTCAAGGCACTCCCATTCTACCCGATCTTGCGCAATTTGATTATACACATCCCATGCACATCCAGACGATACAATCAACTTTTTCATAGAGAAAATTATCGACCCTAGTCAGAGTTCCACCAACTTGTCACATCTGCGCCCCTGCTAATTTAGCCATCTATCACTCAACCCATAGTACGTGCACATTATGACACAAAATCCTTTTTCAATCATTGGGGCTCTTCTCGTCAACCCATCCCAAATATTCCTGTCAACACCATCCCAACAAACTGTCACTCGGGCCGCACAGCAAACAGTCACGTAACCCGCTACCTTACAACATAAAGTCACACATTCAGTTTTCATCCATCAAATAGTCATGCAACCAGTAGCCACACAACAATTTACCATGCAAATTTCATTATCGCATGTCCCTCCACCACAAGAATCACTCCCACAATTCACTCTCCTATTTATCTCAAAGGATTCATTTTCTCTCTTTGATGAAGTATTTCTTTTATAAGTGTAAGGTATAAAACTTGGCACATGAAGGATTTCCTAAATAAGATTTGTGTAATGTGGTAAAGAGAGATCCTAAGGCCAAATTTATGTTTTCTTACACTTAATTATTATAATAAAATAGCATGAGGAACATGTAAGAAATAAATAGACAAGATACCTACCTCATATCATAGCAGCTCTGTAAAAACTCATTTTCTGAGGTCTGTATTGAGTTTCTGGGAAATCTGACAGTTGATCCCGAACGAGAATGCAGAGACGAACAAAACCCATAAATATTTTTCCATTCCGATGTTGTCTTATGAAAAAGGTCAACCTTGACCCACAAATGTCACCCCTGACCCAATAATGTTGACCCTGACCTGCGCAGTGTCGACAGAAAATCTATTTGCGGATCTCGGAAATTTGCTGAAAAAGGTATCCAAATCTGGTCTCAGATCTGCTATCCTGCACCTGTAACTCCCAAAAATAGCACTTGAAAATATCTAAAAAGAGGGATTTTGGGGTGGCTATATAGGGTTTTGCCTTAGTCAAACCCCTGTTTTGGTGATCTCCACCTCCACAAATAGCCAAATATAGAATGTAATGTGTGTGTGTATTGATCTCTTGAAAAGAGCTTTGAAACATGCAATATCAAGATCTAATCTTCTAGATTAACAATCCTAACATAACATGGAAATGAGAAAGCAATGCATAGATTTGAATGTGACAAAGAAATCATACCAAGCCCCCAAGGCTAAATTATTCCTATCAACTCACAATCCGTAATTGCTACCCAATGATGATGTCCTTTGAATGCTTGAATGTTGTGAATAGTAGATCTAAAGAGAGAATTCTTGCTTCAATGAAAATCCACCATACCTTTTGTCCTCAAAGTGCTTGATTGAAGATGATGATATATGTCCTCCTAGTATATTCCTCTATATCATCCTCTTGCTTGCTTTCCTTATCATTCCATCATGTAATCTCCCGATTTCATTTCAAGATCAAATGAAGGCAAAAGAGAGTGTTTATATAGAGATCTCAACATAGGCCCCCTAGGGCAATGCAAGGGATCCAAATTCAGATTTCACCTCAAATCATGGTCCAATCACATTTTCCAAGTAAGGAGAAAACATATTAATTCAAATATCAGAGAAAACACTTCCGCATCCGAACCCGGGGACCTATTTTAAGTTTCGGGCCCCAATAAGCTCCAGATTTGAAAGCAGGGACCAATACCTGGAAAAGGTCTATGTCGACCTTGACCCTGACCTAGGTCAGGGTTGACCTCAACCCTAACTTAGGTCAAGGTCAACCTTGACCCTGACTTAGGTCAAGGTCAACCTCGACCATGACCTGAGGTTTCAGGTAGGTCACCAGAAAGTTGTAGAAAGGTACCCAGATCATCCAAAGACCTAGAAAGGTAGGGGAATGTGCCAAAGTGTTTAAGAAGGCCTAGAGGCCCAGAGAGAGATTAGGATGAGGCCCAAGAGGACCAATACATAGATCCTACCTAGAGAGAAGAGCCATGGAGAGAGAAATCTGGGAGAATCCACAAGATCCTAGCCCTAATTTCATCTACACATGTATAGTCAAGCACAGATGTAAGTCTAATATGCCAACCATACTAAATGAGGGTGCTAAGTCTATCAAAATGGAAGTGCTTCCATTTTAAGATGATACATTTAGCCCCCACTTTATCTTAGATATGATATTACGTGAATATGCAAGCTAAAGTAAGAAAATATCATAAAGTATAAAAAGGATATAGCTAAGTCCTCAATGGAAAGATCCTGCAAGAAACCATTAGTATCTGCAACCTGCAACACACAAGGTTAATGAAAATCAAGAGAGTACCTAAGTCTTACTATGATGATCTTGATAATTATATAGAGCCCCTTATGCCCCCCCTTGATTCATCTTACAAATTCATGGAAGGTGAAACAGGGTGATAAGGTAATTTCTATACACTGAATATGCAATTTGTTGAATAAGATCCTTTCCTAAACCATTTATAAGGTTCCTAAACCTTCCTAAACTGATTTAAGAGGTTAGGTATCTGAATCATGATTCCAACACTTCTAACGGCACTAAAAACGGAGCTACCAAACTCAAGTTATGATGAAAAGAGTAGATGCCTATCTTAATGCATATAAAGGGAAAATTCGAATTTAACCTACATAACTTCAAATGAAACCCTAGTAAAACCTTAATTTACTGTCTATAAATAAGAGAAAGAGAGACTTACCACCTCATTCTTACCATTTTCATAGTTTGGGGGAGGAGATAGGATGCCCAAGAGAGAGGAATTCTGAGCGAGCCGCATGGAGGTCTTGAGGGAGTGCCTAGCCAGCTGACAGCCACTGCCTGAGGTATGTTCCTATTTCTAGTACCTATGATTGAAATATTGATGTTTTTACGGTGAAGGTTGACCCTGACCCAATAAGGTTGACCCTGACCTAGTAAGGTTGACCCTGACCCATAAAGGTCGACCCTGACTGGGGAGGTTCTGTCCTTTTTGGGGCCAGGTCGACCCTGACCCAAAAAAGTCAACCATAACCCCTAAAGGTCGACCCTGACCCATAAAGGTTGAACTTGACCCAAAAAGGTTGACCTTGACCAGGTCAGGTGGGTACAGCAGATTTTTTATGCAGAAGTACTGATATGATCCATATGTGTGCTTGCAGGATCTAGTCCAGCTTCGAGAGCATCCCTTTGGAGGGTTACTGTTATCTATCAAACGGAGTGTTACCGAGCTACATAAGGATGAGATACAGTTATTGAGAGACATAGGATCATACTGGGTAGTAGTCCTAGCACAGCTAAGGTTCCATCGGCCTACGCTATCGGCCCTGGTAGAGAGATGGGACGAGGATACATGTTCTTTCCATCTTCCATCAGGAGAGATCACAGTCACACTGGAGGATGTGTATAGGATCCTATGGATTCTAGTCTGAGGTGAGCCTGTCAGACTGAGAGGACCACGAGGTTCATCTAAGGTTTTTGCAGATATGGAGTACTGTTTGGGACGAGTAGCACAGATGAGGACCCAATCAGATCAGATATCACTAGTAGCCATACTAGCAGGTCCGACACCCTTGGTACAGAGAGTGATGCTATGTATACTTACTCTAGTTGTAGTGCCCAACACAAAGGGTATAGTTTTTTTAGTGCCATTTACCCATCTTGTACATAGGATGGAGAGTGATAGGGTCACTATCGCATGGGGCCGCAATATGTTAGCTCGTCTTTATCATGATCTGAGTCAGTTGGTGAGGTACCAGCGGGAGAGTCTTACGGTGTGCACCCTGTTACAGGTTTGGATGTTTGAGCATTATACATGTACATGACCATAGGGTACTCCTGTGATGGCAGATGCGAGCACACCTAGAGCCTTTGCATATCCACTGGTAGATGTCTGGCAGCACGGAGATATCCTCTTTTGGAGGGTACGCTTTGACCGTATCCCAGGTATAGATGTGATATGGAGACCTTACTGTGAGATGGTAGAGTGGCCAGATACTCAACATCAGTTGAGACACTCACAGCAGTGTAAGCTGTTGGAAGGTCCAACTAATCATGTTGTGATGTCGTATTATTATGATAGAGTGATGAGACAGTTTGGTTTGGTACAGGGGGTTCCGCGTATAGTACCTCGATACGCATATCCTATGAGATACTATCAGAGACCCAGTGCCATACGTCGACCGATAGTAGATGATATTATGGATAGTGAGACGAATGAGACCGAGGATACAGAGGTAGCTGCTGAGATATCCTATGCTGGTGTTAGTAGAGAGTATATCAGATACTGGAGTTTACAGGGGACCCATCCTATCTTTCCTGATGACTACCCCATAGGTGATCCAGGTCCTTCAGAGAGGAACCACCCAGGAGATGGCATGCCAGCAGAAGAAGAGGAGGATTAGAGAGATGAGCAAGAACCTCCCCTTGGGGGAGATCCTATGGAGGAGGAGAGAGAAGAGGAAGAAGCACCAGAGATGCCCCCAGGTCATGGTACAGACATCGGTGATCATCCAGTTTATGTTGCACTCCTGAGATCACAGCGACCTCCTTGAGCACATACAGAGACTACACCACCGAGGCCTAGATAGAGTGAGCAAGGGGAGAGTAGTCACTCCATGCCCCCACTAGCTAGACCTTTTAGTGATGTCTAGGCCAGAGATCCAGGTATGATATAGCTTTAGAATGTCTTTGAATAATGATTATATCTAAGAAGAAGAAATTTAGTAAACTTTACATTTTGAATTTTGCAGGAAGTGTAGTGGAGTGGAGGTGCTTTGTATCCGAAGTTCTAAAGGATACATGTATATCCTACCGCTTGCCAGCTAGTGAGAGAGAGTCTCGTGAAGGACAAAGGGATCCCGGAAGACATGCATATATCTTCCTGAGTGTGCAGTGAGAGTTGAGGTTATGCAAGGAGAGAGAAGAGAAACTAATGGCTGACATGCAGAGAGCTCATGAGTGGATCCAGGAGATGAGCATATCGAGGAGTCACACACAGACTATCGTTTCGAGATCCTCAGCCTCATACCATAGATCTGAGAGATCTGGGAGCCACCGACCTTCAGAGCATAGAGATTGATAGATATGGCACCTTGTGCCACATATGTATTAGACTCAAAAAAAAATTTATTTATAAAGAAAACTTTGTTCTGGAACAATTAGTTCTATATTTGATTACTTTTTACTTTCATCAATGCATAAAACTTAATAAAAAGAAAGAGGAAAGGAAAATATGTATGAATGCATTCTAAA
>MU223109.1:63607-78926 GCA_018584345.1 Thuja plicata | reverse complement strand
GAAATCGCCAAGTCTCGTAAGATAAATGGAATATTCGGTTTTGTCATGAGACTAAGCGACATAAGGCAAAAGCGAAGTCGGGAGATCATTTGGCATATTCCATTTGATTCACGCGATCAAGCGACCTGACTTAATCTTTTAAATAGCACATGCCTTAAGTGAATAAAAAGGTAATGAAGGAATAGAAGGCATGGCTAAGGGTTTTTAGATACATCGTTCAACATTAGGCCTTAGGGTTTAGGATCTTACAGGGTTTTTCAGGATTTTGACATGGAATTAGCATGAAACCCTGAAACTTCAGAGAAAAAGACAAGGAACAGGGCAAAACATGAAATACAACCAACAGGAACCACCAAAACCTCGCATTGTGTGGATCACAAATTTGCACCCTTGCTCTCTCAGTTGTGATAATTGGATTCACTTTGTTGGGAGTTTGGTATTCCAATGCCTGTTGAATTTTGTGAGTGATTTACCTTTTTATTATTGCACACCATTTTCTACATTACAATACTAAATTATTTTTTTTCACATTGAGTATATAGAAAATAGAACTTGACGTAGTTTTAAATTAGATCTCATTAATCATCTAAGATGTTAGAACTAATAGATTATAATCTAGTGAAACATGTTAATGTTTCTTAGATTTTTTAAGTTATATATTATGTATCTTTCATTTATGGTTATTATAGAGGGATATGGATGTTCCTCGAAAGAAAATATATTACCTTTTACTCATTTAACAAATTATAACTATATTATAATAAATAAGACTAGTAGGAGGATTAATATTTTGCGTATTGATAATGCTCGATAAGTTTTATTTGATGAATTTAAATATTTTGTAATTATCGAAAAATAGAGAGATAATTCAATTGCCTACATTATTCAAAAAAATGAATTTGTAAATAGAATGATAGGAAACTAATCAAGAAAGTTTGAAGTGTCCTCAATGGATATTGAGCTATAAATTTTTTGTGTAGAATTGGTTGTCATACCTTATAAGATATTTAATATATCTCTTACATAAGATCTTGTTGAGAAGACAACCATGTAGTTGTCATTACAAAGACATAATTAAGACAAGTTTGAGTCTTTCTTTTGTGAGACACATAAATTTTAGCGAGAGGCATTCTATATTGGAGATGTAGGCTCTCGGTACAGATTTTAGGATCCTATCTAGCTAGAGACACTTTGTATAATTAAGTGTTATCTCTATAAAAGTTAATCATTTTCCAAAAATTCATAGCTATGGAAAAATGGAAAAGGAAGATAACAATATCTCATATAGTCTAGAGAGTTCCAAATAAGAGATAAGACATCTACCTCAACCATCAAAGAGGTCCATTTCACAAATATAGGATCAAGATAGGTATACACTTACTAATTGGAGATATATTTTGACTCTTATTTATTAACATGCCAAGAAATGTAAGTTGTATCTTTCTTTTTCTAGTTGGAGATAATCTCTTGCCTATATCACCCAACTTCTTCTAAATTGTTATGAAAGGTGGGTACAATAGAACATTATTCCAACAAATAGATTCAAACATGTAAACGTGTTTAGAAGGATTAATTGTGAAATGTAGAGAGACATGAACAATGTTTGAATTTTATATTCATGTCCACTTGTAGACGTTTCAAAACATAAAGTAGTCTCACTTTCTTCTTCAATCAATGTCAATGTTGTAAGTTAGCCCACATATAGTTTTCAATGAGGATTAAGATAATTCATATCCATCTTTTAAGTATAGGTATATCATAAAAGATTGTTCTATTCATGACCAATGAAAAAAATGAATGACTATATATTTCAATAGTAATTTAATAGTCTAAAATATGTTTGTGCCTTAATATGATTAATAGCCATGAAGTTCAAGAATACACTTGATTTTTAAGCTGCTTTTAAATTTTGGTAATGAATTTAAGCCTAATGTTTTATATTTGGTGCTTACTTGACAAAATATTTTTGAACATTGGTTAGCCAAATAGAATAAATTGATAATCAATACCTACATGTTGAATTGAAAAAAACTTTGGGTTTTAAATGTTCACCATAACATCCTTTTAGGTAGATTTGAATATTTGAATATTTGTGGCCATTATTATTTACAACCAAAGTAGATTCTAGTTGCAAATCCCAATGACTATGCAGAATTCATCCAATGGATTTTATCCTATCATTGTTTTAAGGAACCAAGAATGTTGTGTTGCCACTATCGTATCCAACCAAAAGGAACTAGATTTTGACAACAAATTCCAAGGAGTTTTCTCATAATGCATTGAAATTGAAGAAAAACCTTGAACTTGTGAGAAACAAGTTCCTATTTGGAGACCCCAAAGGATCCATTATAATCAACCCATTCTAGAACGCTTTAATCCATTTCTTGCATGGATGATTGATATGTGTACCACCCCATGTAATTCTTACAAAAATCTAAAACCTTAAAGTTCGGTGAGAATTCGCAAACAATATACCACTAGAGATGAATGGAATTAAAATTCTATCTAAAGACTTAAAGTTTAAATATTGCCCAAACAAGTGACCATCTACAAATGGTGCAACATGAGTATGTTTAAAATCGCTAGTCTTCCCATAGACACAACGTAGACATGCAATCAATTTTGTCAAAAGAAGGCACATTATTGTATAAAATATAATTTTAGTTAAAAACTTCTCTCCCTCATAAACATCACTTGCATCATCTAAACAAACGATACATTAAGAAAAATATTTATTTGGCATTCAAATTTTTTATAACTACGAAGTTACAAAATGATATTCTCTTACTTGTTTGTAATTTTTATTATGTACCAATGAAATATGAATAATTTTAAATTTTATGAACGTGAAGAGAATAATCTACTAAGAAAAAGGTGCAATATTTTCCTCCATTTTTATACATGACTTCAACAATATTTTAATATTTTTAAAAAGAAATTTTGGCTAATAGATAAAAAAAACATACTTTCTATTGAAATCAAATAATTGTGATTGCATTTATATTCTATCAATTATTGAGCTCAAATAATTATTGTTGTAAATAGTCAACAAATTGTTAAAAATAGAAGTGGGTCTCACATATAAATGAATTACCTATTTTTTAATAGCAATAATATTTCTCACATATTAACAAAAAATAAAATACATGTTATAATCAACTCACTAATTATTTAAGATGGGAAACCAAAATCATGATCTTTACCTTGAAAAGAAAAATAGACAAAGTTTGAGTTCAAAGGAAACCCATTACAAGTAGTAAATGAATACAATTTTTTGAACCTTGATTTTAATAACAACATGAGGTGGAAAAATTGTAGAGCAAAAAGGATACAAAGGGGTTAGAAATCTTTGTACATGATTCAAAACAAGTGCAAAATAGTTGAGTTATGTGATTGGAAGACAAAAAAGATGGTACTTGGGTTGCTTGTTATGCAAATGTTATTAAATGGTTGTAAAGCATGGGGAAATAGCATGCCATACTCAATATGAAGAAAATATAAATATTAGAAATATATTTGATAACAAACAATTTCAAAATTAAAGCCATGGTCCTTTACAAGATTATTTTAACTAAGGCTAGTGACTTCTAAATTGAAGGGGCTACTATGATCCAGATTTTAAGATTTTTGAAGAGAATAGAGAATATGGAAGGCCATTTGCTAGCTTGTAATTGTTCTAGCCCAAAAAATGTAAATAGAAGAGAAAATCAAACATATGAAACAAAATATCAAATGGATGATTAATGGGGACTTAATATGCAAGAATAACCAAATATAAACTTAGAAAATTAAAAAGTATATGAGAGAAATGGTATTTCAATCCGGATGTGACCATGAGCAAAAATAATTTATAGAGGAGGATATAAAATAGAAAGTTAAAATGCTAATAACCCAATTAAAAATTAGCTCGCACCATCTTAAGAGCAAAACATGGAGGTGGAAAACATCGAAAGAAAAATCGGCTCACAAAGTTTTCTATCTCTACACTTTAAAGTTAGCAGAAATAGAATGTCACTGCATCATGGAATGTTGTACATACGAAAACATTAAAACAAAATATATTGATATCTTAAAAGTGGAGTCACTAAATACTTTGTTTTGTTTATTGATACTTTAAAAGTAGGGTCACTAAATATTTTATTTGAGAAGGAACAAATTATAAAGATGACAGACTACAGATCAAAATCCTTAATAGAAGAATTAGGAAAGAAAAAGGGTGATGAATATAGAAAAACATGTGTTATTTCAATCGTGTATTCTCATAGACGTCTTCAAAAAAAATATTTTCATTTCAAACACTACAAAACATGATCTATGTATTGCATGCTCATTCTGTCTATTTTGTTGTTACATATTACACACAGATTTTCAAACCGCGTGGGGAAATAACTTGGTCAATGTGATTCGACATATGACGTCCAAATGTCGTAATACGCTGCCACCCTGCGTAAACCCACATGGCAAAGTCCTCTTATTTTATTGTTAGGGCTTCTTTGATTATATTATTTCAAAATGTAAAAGTATTTATATAAATAGAAACAAATACACAGAAATAATAAGCATCAGTTTTATTTGTGAGAAAACCGCAGTGCAGAGAGAGAAGAGAGAGGAAGAGAATCACGATGAGGATCTCGACAAAGGGCTTTCCTGAGCCGTTCAGTTTTCATATGTTGAAATCTTCTGTAAAAATGAAATGATTGGAGATGGAGGCTTCAAAATTATGTACAATGAGTATTTCCTAGTTCCATTCAAGACAGGAAAGATTACGGGTCAAAAATGATTATAGGCAATAAACTTATACACAGTAATCTATAATCTGATTCTACTCTGTCGATTAATAATAATACTGCTAGGGTTCTAAAGGAGTAAAATTTATTTGAGTTCTAATCCTTTGCAAGCTACATTAGAGATTGGGTCAAATGTACAAAGTTTTTTTCTTTTCTATGTTTGAAGGAGGCGGTGAACGACAGTGACCAATCCACATCATTATCATTGCCGGATATTGGCAGATACATCAAGATTATACTACACTCTCAGTCTTGGTCTTCCTGTGCAAGAAGATGAAGAGTCTAGGAGGTGGACGATCATCTATTGGACTAAACTAACGCAGACCTGTATATTGACGAGAGGTGAAGATTGTGGGCTTATTTATGGAGGAGAGAATTTGTTTGGGCTCTTGTAGGAATTCTACACATGCATGTTCATTTTCATTAACTTGACAAGGGATATTATATATAATCATTGTAAGTTGTTCTAGGATAAAGAACAACTTCCATTGCGGGGGGTCCCAACACTCTGAACCAATCCACGACGGTTATTTTACCACTCATCTATCTTGACTAGGCTCTGGTGCACTCACCACCTGCACATTATCTATGAGCACCAGATGTGCCTATTGGCCAAACATAGTGGAATTATTATTATTTTAGCTAATTTTATCTCAATTGCAACATCATATTATTTTGCACAAAGGTATGGTAGTTGGTATTACAAGGATAGTCTGGGGAATACTAGGGAGCCTACGGAATTGTTACCCTCAAAACTGCATTGGCTGGTGGTATGGTACATGACTTGGAAGCACCAATAAATAAATTTGATGTCAAATTACCAGCAGCAGGAGTAGCGCTCTGCTACAATCTTTTGGAGGAACCAGTTGTTTACATTAACAAAAGGTCTTTTATTTTGCACAATGTTCAGCGCCTATTTTCACACCTTAAATACATGGGAATCGATACAGCTAATAGCTGAAGAAATAGAAGGTGAGTTTTAATTCAGTTCACGGCCAGGCGGAGAATTGTATGCAAATGAAATTCTATTTATATGCAGCGCATGAGGGGCAGAGACAAAGGGATGCATGGGATGTGATCTTTTTTATATTGTCTTGTTTGTTGAATAGCCTTCCCAAATGACGAGAATTTGTTCTCAATTGCTTATGTTGTGCATGTTTCTTGAGCTTGGTAGTGTTGTGATTCCTATGTAATATGTTTTGGGAATAAAGAGATGTTGAATTTGGTGCCAATTCTCTAGATTATGGAACAATTACAACTTCAGTTTTTGTCATGAGATGTTTACTTTCATGTGATATGAAGATGTTTTTAATTGTGCTATGGTTGGCTCTTGATTTTAGATTAGAGCATGGGCATGATACAAGTTCTCCTGAAAGGTTTTTCTCTTTGAGGCATGATGTTTTGATTTGAGGAGATCAAGTTGTCATGTTCTGTTCCCATGTAATGAAAATGTGCAGTGGGAGTTTTGACAATTGGTTTGGTTAGTGCTCTAGGTATCAAGTACATTGGTGGATTGACCATGGAGGTGCTCTTGAAAATGAAGAGGCTTGGGTGAGGCTACAGTTCTCTTGGGTTTAGAGAACATTTTTTGAGACGGTTTCTCTTTGGAGGTTTCAGCAAGAAGATCGAGGAGCCTACACCTGTGGATGAACAAGAGTTCATTATGGACCTAGAGGAGATTGCTCTTGGACAAGAGTCATTGTAACTTGGTGTATCCTAGAGGATCATTCTCACTCCTCACTCTTGGTCTACTCGACATATTTATCTCCTTGTGCATTTGGTTTTACGAGATGGTTGAGATTGTTACTAATTTTGGAATATTTAATTGAGTTTGATCTTCTTGGTTACAAGAGCTTTCATCCATGGTGGTTGGGTCTTGTAAATTCTCTCATATGGGGAGGTAGAGGAGATCATACTTGGCACAACTAAGTACTTGGCAGTGTTGGTAGAAGGGTGAGTTATGGTTTGCATGGATGTCCCTTCCTAGAGTTAATTTACGTCATCTATGGTTGTCCCTTCATGAGGGTTTGGAAGATGGCATGCGAGATTTTGCAGCAGGTTGGTTACAGTTTTCACATCCTTTCAAGTTATTACGACACCTTTTATGTGTTGATTGGTAGATTTGAGTCAACTTTTGGCTGACACTGCTCATGCAACATGTAAGTTTCTCTATAATGATGATCTAGTTTTTGGTGTATTTTATTGGAAGATAGTATATTTTTTACATGGTGAGTTGTTGCATGGGCTAGTTATGTGGTTATAAATCTATTGGTGTTGTATGGTTAGTTGGATGTGATTAGCAATTGGTTGTGGTTTCTATTCCAGCTATGGTGGTTATTTATTGGCAATTTATTACAATGGAATTGGTAATGGAAAGCAGAGTTTAACTGGTAAGTTGATCAGATGTGAAGTCATAGCATGAGCCGAACTTCAAGTGGGAGATTATTGAATCAGAGCATATAAGATCTTGGGAGAGCAGGGAAAACAAATAGTGGAGCCAAGCAAAGAAGAAGCCCGTTAAAAAGAAGAATGCAGAGGAGAGGAAAATGGTAGGGTTAAGAGTACTGAGAAAGGGTGTAGTAAAAATAAGACAAAGCCTTGAGAGAGAAATTTGAGTTTTGAGGATATCATTCCATGGCTAAGGGCAAGGAAGAATAATAGAGCTTAATCTATAATCTGATTCCACTCTCTTGATTAATAATAATACTACTAGGGTTCTAAAGGAGTAAAATTTATTTGAGTTCAAATCGTTTGCAAGCTACATTAGAGATTGGACCAAATCTGCAAAGGTTTATTTATTTTCTATGTTTGAAGGAGGCAGTGAATGACAGTGACCAATCCACATCATCATCATTGCTGGATATTGACAAATACATCAAGATTACGCTACACTCTCAGTCTTGGTCTTCCTGTGCAAGTACATGAATATTCTAGGAGGTGGACGATCATCTATTAGACTGAACTAATGCAAACTTGTATATTGATGAGAGGTCAAGATTGTGGGCTTACTTATGGAGGAGAGAATTTGTTTAGGCTCTTTTTGGAATTCTACACATACATGTTCGTTGTCATTAACTTGACAATGGGTATTATATATAATCATTATACGTTGTTCTAGGATAAAGAAAAACTTCCATTGTGGGGGGTCCCAACACTCCGAATAATCCATGATGGTTATTTTACCACTCATCTATCTTGACTAGACTCAGGTGCACTCACCACCTACACATTATCTATGAGCAAAAGATGTGCCTATTGGCCAAACATAGTGGAAATTTTTTTTTATTTTAAGCTAATTTTATCTCAGTTACAACATCAAATTATTTTGCACAGAGGTATGGTAGTTGGTATTACAAGGACATTCTAGGGCATACCCAGGAGCCTGCAAAATTGTTACCCTCAGAACTGCATTGGCTGGTGGTATGGTACATGATTTGGAAGTAGGAGTAAATAGATTTGATATCAAATTAGCAATAGCAGGAGTACCACTCTACTACAATCTTTGAGAGGAACTATTTGTTTACATTAACATAAGTTCTTTTATTTTACGCAAAGTTGAGCACCTATTTTCACACCTTGAATATAGGGGAATTCATAGATCCAATAGTTGAAGAAATAGAAGGTGATTTTTAATTCAATGTAGGGCCAGGAGGACAATTGTATGCAAATGAAATTGTATTTATGTGCAGTGTAGGTGGGGTAGAGACAAAGGGATGCAGGGGATGTGATATTTTTTATATTGTCTTGTTTGTTGAATAACCTTCCCAAATGAGGGGAATGTGTTCTCAATTTCTTTTATTGTGCATGTTTCTTGAGCTTGGTAGTGTTGTGATTTCTATATAATATGTTTTGGGAATAAAGAGATGTTGAATTTGGCGCTAATTCTCTAGATTATGGAACAATTATAGCTTCATTTTTTGTCATGATATGTTTACCTATGTGATATGAAGATGTTTTTTATTGTGCTATGGTTGGCTCTTTGTTCTAGATTAGAGCATTGGCATGATACAGGTTCTCTTGCTTGGTTTTTCTCTTTAGAGCATGAGGTTTTGATTTGAGGAGATCAAGTTTCCATGTTGTGTTCCAAGGTAATACAGATGTGCAGTGGGAGTTTTGACAATTGGTTTGGTTAGTGCTCTTGGTATCGAGTACATTGGAAGATTGACCATGGAGGTGCACTTGAAAACTAAGAGGCTTGGGTGAGGCTACAATTCTCTTGGGCTTAGAGAACATTTTTTGAGACAGTTTCTCTTTGGAGGTTTCAGCAAGAAGACCGAGGAGATACACTTGGGGATGAACACGAGTTCATTATGGACATAGAGGGGATTATTATTGGATAAGAGTCATTCTAACTTGGTGTATCATTGAGGATCATTCTCACTCCCCACTCTTGGTCTACTTGGCATATTTATCTCCTTGTGCATTTGGATTTAGGAGATGGTTGAGATTTTTACTGGTTTTGGAATGTTTTTGAGTTTGATCTTCTTGGTTACAAGAGCTTTCATCCATGGTGGTTAGGTGTTGTAAACTCTCTCATATGGGGAGGTAGAGGAGATCATACTTGGCACAACTGAGTACTTGGCAGTGTTAGTAGAAGGATGTGTTATGGTTTGCATGGATGTCCCTTCCTAGACTTAATTGAGGTCATATATGGTGGTCCCATCATGAGGGTTTGGAATATGTCATGTGAGATTTTGCAGCAGGTTTGCAGTTTTCATATCATTTCAAGTTATTACGACACCTTTTATGTGTTGATTGGTAGGTTTGAGTCAACTTTTGGTTGACATTGCTCATTCAACATGTGGATTTCTCAATAATGATCTTCAATTTTTTTACACATCAATGGTTTTTGGTGTGTATTTTTGGAAGATGGTATATTTTTTACATGGTGATCTGTTCTATGGGTTGGTTATGTGGTTATAAATCTATTGGTGTTGTATGGTTAGTTGGATGTGATTAGAAATTTGTTGTGGTTTGTATTCCAGCTATGGTAGTTATCTATTGGAAATTTGTTACCATGAAATTAGTAAGGGAAAGCAGAGTTTACGTGGGAGGTTGATCAGATGTGAAGTCGTAGCATGAGTCAAACTTCAAGTGGGAGATTGTTGGATGTGAAGTTTGACTATTTGTTTCTTCTTCCCTTACTACTCATTTCATCTTTCTCTTGTTTGTATCTTTGTCTTCCATTGAATACTATTGTATAAATATGAGGGCAAAGCCCTATGGAAGTTGGAATGCCTGAATAAAAGATTTTCTCTTCTCTCTAGTGGATGTATCCAAATTGGTGAACCATGTTAAATACTGTCTCTTTTTGTGGTTTCCAATTTGTCTATTAATTTAACACCTTTTACCTCCATGCAACAATGCTTAACTTATTAATGTCATTTGAGAAGCAATATTATAAAATTATTAAATGGACTAGGACCATAGTAATGCTCGTATTGATGGTCTTTAATGAATATATATGCTTGATTGGTGCGGCAATGTTGTGTTTCATCTTAAATGGTGTTAAGAGTTAATGTGTTTAAAAACTTTCTAGTTTTCAACAAAAATAAATGTATATTAAAATCTTATGTTTTCGCAACTCGTTTCACTTTATAGAGCAATAGTTTTATGCTTCTATGTTTTGGGTTCATCCTTTGTTCACCTCTATCAAACAATTGACAATCAATGGATATTTTTTCACCTTGCATTTATTTGACATCTCCCTTGAGAGCTAATAATGAGAAAAAAATAGTTTGATTGACGACCTTGACGCTTGAAATAGGTGGTGCATCCAACACCACCTATTTAGATGACCTCCTGATCCTACTCGCTTATGTTTTAAAAATAAATTTAAAATTTTATGGAGACTATATACTGTCAGAATTTTAAAAAAATTAATTTTGATGTAATTGGCTTTTATATATAATATTTAAATTACAATAAATTATTATCTAGTAAATCAATCAGATTTCCACAATCCATTGAATTTAGAGTTGTATTTTTGGCTTTGATTGTGTATGTTTTTTAGCATCAATGTTTCCGAATTAATGCTAAAAAACATACACAATCAAAGCCAGAAATTCAACTCTAAATATTATCTAGTAGTTGAAGGGTAAGATTGTGATAGGTGGGATTGAATTTAAATTTATATCGGGGTCCAACATTATTTATGACAGTTGTAAAAAATAAAAATTTAAAATAAAAAAACTTATACTTCAATTTATTTACTTATTTTATCAATTATATATTAAATATTAAAAAAATTAATGTGATAATCTAAGTAAGTTTTTTATAGATAATATTTTTTATAATATATTAGTGTCTAGTAGTTGAAGGGTAAGATTGTCATAGGTGGGATTGACTTTAAATTTATATCTTCCCAACATTATTTATGACACTTGTGAAAATACAAATTTAATAATAAAAAATTAGCATTAGGAAATATTTCTCATAAGTAAAATTTTAAATTGGTATTAGGAAATATTTAATTCTTGTTAAATTGATTTAAAATATTAAATTAACTAAATTTCTAAATTCATAGTAGAAAGTATTTAAAAAAAAACTTCAATCTTTTATAATATTCTATATCAATTTATATTTTATAATAAATATTATGAAATGATATATATTAATACTATAAATTAGAATATTATATTATAGTTATTGTTTAATAAATGCGTATAATTTACTACTAATTTAAAAGGTTAAATATACTAGTACGAGATCTTTAAAGATTTAGCAATGAACATGGAGGAAGTTATTAGAAAGATTGAGAGTATCTTATATGTGAAATGTGAAAGTTCCCTAAAATAGAATAGATATTTCACAAGATGAGATGATGAAATGCAAAGTAGAAGACCAAAACTTAAAGCCCCAAATGATGGAATAGCTAGCAAGAGTTACAAAAGAGGAGACAATGGATGGCGTCATTAAGGGGCAGACTTAAATTAAATATTTGGCAGGGCCTCCAAATGAAATCTTGGCATGACTGGTACAAGATGTATAGTAAAAAATGCTAATGTGATGTGTACTGGCGTCATGCCAATGAAATTGGGAATCACCACTAATTAGAAGTAGAAATGACAGTGCTGGCCAATGGATTGGAATTGTGGAAGCATAAAGATTGTGAACACATTGAAATTAAGGTGATACAATGATATGTATATGTATAAATTTGATCTTGAAGAAGAAGCTTACAACAAATCAGAAATTAAATGTGTGGGAGGACAAAATTTTGGTTTCTTTGTGAAACCTAAAATACTTCTTAGTCTAGCATATATACAAAGAGGATAATAGGTGTACAGAGATATTATCAAATTTTGGTGTGACATATGATAGAATCAAAGTGATTAACTCAAACCCCAATAAGTACAATGGCCTAAGTAATATCTTGGAAGGTGAATCGCTTAAGAAAATTGGGCGAATTCAAGATAAATTCAAGTGATGAATGAAATAAATAGAGACTTCGATGTGGCCTCAAATATCGGGAAGAAAGAGTTAGAGAGGACATGATGGAGGATGTAATTTTTTAGGTCCTTTCCACTAACCTTAAAAATTCTAGGTTCGGAAAGGGGTAAGTGGTTCATTTTGGTCTATGGGTGTGGAACTGTGCAGACTTTGGAGTAGTAAAAAATTCTATGGAAGAAATATGGGATCCAATATATTAGCTAAGGAAAGTCTGTGCAACGTCCTTACCAAGAAAAAATCTACTCTTGATTTAATTCCTTTGAATTAAGTCAAAGACAGCACTAGTAGTAGAAGAAGCAACAAAAAACCCAAACAAAGACTCTTGCAGAATAGTGTACCTCCAAACACCCCACACCACCATGATTAAGGACACCCATACAAGGCACCAAGAAATATACCTCCACCTCTAAGAAATAGCTAAACACCCTCGTTCCCTCCCACAACTAGATATTAATCACAAAAGAGGAAAAGAAGAAAAACTAGGCCCTCTTGCAGCTCTACCCCAACCTAAGACTACCTCCAATCACAACCATTTTTCTGATATCAATGGCTCACTCACAATTGATTATTAGTTATTGTTAAATCTTTTAAACAAATACTACTATCAATTATTAATAAATTTATTTTAGAATATTTAATTTTATAAATTTAAACTATTTTTAATAACATATAATCTGAAAAATAAAAAATAATATTCAATGTGGTTTTTTAATTAGCCGATAGGCTATTATTGGTTGAAAATTTCCAAGTTTTGCATCATGTCTCCGATGCTTATAAAAAATAAAGATTAAAACTTGCCAGTAACTAACCAAAAAAATAGTTGTTTTCCCTCCTATACACTCATTGGTGATGAGGGTGGCCATGGTGTGACAACCATTTCACTCCATAGCCAAACCAATGCTTACCTCTTCATCATTTGAGGGTTTCCTGTGGGGGTTTTCAAAGCTTTTGATGCCTAAATTATGTGATGTGTGTTTTGTAGGATGTACACAGAAGAAGAATACCTTCCATATAACATGTATTATAATTTTTAAGTGGAAATTATGGAGAAGAATATGCAGTTTCAAGGACATCCTTTAATGGTAGTTTTTTTTGCTTTTTTAAATGTAAAGATTGTGCATGATGAAGTATAATATA
The DNA here is from genome assembly GCA_018584345.1 of Thuja plicata. NCBI lineage: Eukaryota > Viridiplantae > Streptophyta > Pinopsida > Cupressales > Cupressaceae > Thuja > Thuja plicata. Next base: position 65,550 of record MU223109.1, on the reverse strand, counting down.
TGCTTTATTTTTATATTTTATTTGAACAAATTTTGTCTGGAAAGCGTTCTCATCAGGGATAACTTTAAGAAACCCGCTCTTAGGAAAAAGTTTAAAATGCTGGCGAATTGTACATTAATTTAGGGGAAAAATTTTCTTGATGATGGTGAATGTTTTTTCCAAAGTAGGAAAATAATATAAAGGTGAAGGCGATTTTTTCCCTGCCCAATGAAAATTCCATAAAATCCTGGCAAATAATACATTAATGTTGGGGAAAATATATATTGTGTGAGGTGAGTTTTTTTCTATTAAAGTAAATACATTATAATATATGAGGCGAATAATTTTTTTGTTGAAGGGAAAACAAAAATTGTGCTGGAAAATTTTATGTGCCTTTTGAAAAAATATATATTTTTTTGGCTAATCTATCGTTAAGTATGGGAAAAATAAATATTTTATTGGCGATTTTCAAAAGATGGGACTTGTCAATGCGTCATGTAGGCCAACTCCAAATAATAACTTGTTTGCAGATTAAACACCTGTCTGTATCCATAAGAACAAAAAGTTACATCGACACACAACCTTACAGTAACATCCATCATTTTATAATGTTAAATGTCTTATTTGAGACCGTTTGATGATCCTAGATCAATGGCTGAAGTTTTGGTTTGGCCCAATTTCTTGAAGGAAACAGTATTCTCCAAGAATTCACCAGAATGATGAGTATGACACATATCAAATTAATCTGCACCATAACTATTATCTAATTAATGAAACATCACGTAATGACATTATTATTTACATGTATCAAGTCTTACATCTATTTAGGTGGACGGTTGATAATGTATCACAGTTGTCATTAATAAAAGAAATGTTTTATCACTGACACTAAATTTGGATATTTCTAATTTCCCACAGTAGTTCTTTTAATATGAATGACTATGCTTTTAATATGAAAGATTTACAGAATTTTGAAGGACAGATGAATTAATTAGGTTAGAGAAAGAAGTAAGGGTTATTTATAGATGATCTATGCTTCCTTCTTCTTCAATTCTCCTTTGGTTTAGGTCTGCCTTTGCTAGTGCTAGAAAGATTGCCTCTGGTTTAGTTTTTTAGGTTGTATTAGTATAATTTCAGATATTGTGGTAGTTTTTTTTTGAAGATGGACACTCCTATCCATTTGATAAGCACGTCTGCAGAGGAATAGAAGGCCTTTTGGGGGCCGGTCTCAAAGAAAACCCTTGAATCAGTTTGAAAGGAGTTTGGAGCCTTTACAAATGAGGCTATGAGGATGGTGTTGGGTCATCAATTTTTGGAAAATATCGATAGGTGGGTGAACCCACAATAGTGGGTTACACTTTTTTGCCTGAACGGACACTGCACTCTAAATTTTGAATAAAACTTTTAGATTCGAATGCATATTGTCGTTAAACTGTTAAGAATCAAAAGATAAAGTAAATTAGAGTCTGTTAGAATTTTCTATCTAGATTCTAAATATATTTTTTATTTTTATTTTTGAATTGATTTTATTGGCTTTTTCTTTCTCCCACAAAAATTGGTATGTTGCTAAAAATGTCATTTTCAAAGAGTTACATTGTTTTCGTAGAGCATAAATTTTTTTCTAAAATAGATATCAATGTGATTATTTCAAATTTAGTTTTTTAACATCCATATGGAGGGCATGCAATTGGTATTATGACATTATCATCATTATTTCATATTTTATTAACGTTTGACGTTGACTAAGCCGTAATTTTGACATATCTTGACTACATAGCTTATAAATTTTTGTGTATTTGTCCAATTTTATTTTTATTTTCTTTGATAGAAAGATAACTTAAATACCTAGGGCATAGATATTTTTTAGAATTTTTTTTCTCTCATTTACTATTTTTCCATAAGCATCGAACATAGAGGTGGAGATATGGTGAAATATCTATGTTTAGTAAAACTAAAAATACAAA
>MU223109.1:43966-62069 GCA_018584345.1 Thuja plicata | reverse complement strand
TCCTCTTATTTAATTAAATTCAATTCCTCTCATTTAATTAAATAAAATTCTTCTAATTTATTTAATTGAAAGAAAACCCCTCTTTTAATTAAATAAATAAAAATCCCCACTTAAACCACTTTATTTGATGAAAAAGGAAATAAATTAAATTAAATTAAATTAAATAAAAATCTCTTTTTCATCACATCTTCCTAAGTGGTGGTTTTTGCCTCTTAATCTCAACCATTGATCAATTATTTTTGCCTCTTAATCTCAACCGTTCATCAATTATTTTTGCCTCTTAATCTCAACCGTTCACTTTCCTATATAAGGAAATCTCTCATTCTCATCTTCATATTAGAGTTTTTAGTATTGTTATGTTGCAGGTTTGGAGAGCAATTTTAGAGGAGCATTTGAGCACTTAAGCTTGGATATTGCAACTTCTCTCTTCTTGTCTCATTCTTTCTTGCATTCATGGCTACTCATATAGATTAGAATCATGTTTATTTCCATAGATTAATCTTGCATTTGCATTTCCTTTCATAGATTAATATGCATTGTTATCATTTAGATTAATTTCCTTTTATGCATTGCAATCATATAGATTAGATCTCATTTTCATGCATTTGAATCTCTCGTTTCATGGTGTATTTGCAATAGACACAACTAGGTCTATCTGAGGGCCTTCATTTTACATTTTTACACATCCATGCCTAGAGAGCTCTGGATCAATATTTGAGGCCTCATTCTTGAGAAACTTTGAACAGAATGATTCATAGAAATGTGACAACATTTATGCACACACCAGTCACGTCGAGTTAATATCGCCTCTTTGGTAGTAGAGTTGTCCGCCATCACTAGCAACTGTAAGTGTTATGTACATTTGGCAACTACACATGGTATGTGTTAGTAAACAGATTGTTCTTTTCAATTTAACTCTAAAATACCCAAAATTCTTAAGAACAATCGAATATAACAGTTGGAAAATTGTTATTGAAAAAACTAATTTCCCTCTAAATTTAAAGGTACAACTCCCTTATATGAATGATTTTTAGTGAATTTTGCTCTTTCCTAGTCTAACAGGGGTATGCTCTTAACCTAAGAATAGAAGAGGCAAACCAAGCTAATCCTAGGCAGGAAATAGCTCAGGCAAGATGAATTCAGTTCTAAATCTAGCCAACTCTGAGATTTCATCAATCAGATTAACTCCCAAAATTGGTAATGCGTGAACTTCTATTAAAAATACAGATGAAAGACTAAAGATTAATGATGGAACGATAATGAATTGATCTATATCATAAGAACGTTTCCCAAACTTAAGATAACAATGAATTTCCCCTTTTGCTAATTGTATCAAATCATAATATAAAGCTCTGGTTCGAACACAGATTGTAAATCCAACTTCAGAGAAACATCCAAATTCAACAGAAAGATAAGTGCAATACAAATGGAACAGATAAAACAATGGTATTCGAACATACAAATTTGACTCAACAAAATGCTATCTTTCACACCAAAAATTTAGCTGACCCTTGTATTGATTTTGGAAATAATACATATAGAATTCCAAATTAGACTGTTACAAAAAGGAGACAACCAAAACAGTTCAACTTCCTCAACCAGAAATGATAACCAAAGGTTTATTGGTTACAATAGTATCAAAAATAGTACAAGGGGGAATCTATTTAAGCTTCAGTTTCCTTCCCCTTGTCTAATTTAGCCCTATAGGCTGTAACAGCTGTAATGACTCGAATGATTTCTTCATTCCTGTTGACGTGGATGTTAGTGTATCGAATGAGCCACCTGGAATGTTCCTTGGTGAGAATCTTAATGGCATCAGTCTGATCTTTCAGTTCTTCTATCGCTCTGAAAAATGCATCCACTCAATTCTTGGAGTTCAAGTACTTTGTCTAGATGAGAGGAAGAATCCTCTGTTAGTTTATGCAAATCATCAGAAAATGAATTATGTATATTGGCTACTCTTATTTTTTCTTTGCCCTGACCACTGGTCTGTGATTTTGTATGAAGCCCTAAGAGGAGTTTGAAATCTTTGCTCTGCTCCTCTTTGATCTTGACATCTATCTATTGCAATCCTGCTTTGGCCTGGATGATCATCTCGATCTTAAACTCTAGACTTTAAAGTATTCGATCAAAGGATCATCTCCTTTCTATAAAATCTTAGCTTTTAGAGCTTCTTTAGTCTTCATCTTTACTGCCACATGCAGCATAACTATACATTAGTGGTAGTTCACCCTTTCCGATGTGAGAGTCTGTAGGTTCTTAGCAATGTTATTTCTCTCTACCTCTAGCCTTAGAAGGGCATTACCTAGTTTTTCAACCACTACTAGTCCCTCAGACTCGAGCCTCTCAATCCACCATTTACCAATCTTCCCATAATGTCAGTCCTCTTGCAACTTAGCCAGAATGGCTTGGTTCTCCATAGCACTAGGGTCAAAGGTGGTTTGGGTGCTGGGAACACTTGCAATCGGAGTGAGGACCTGCCTGATGAAGTTTGTCAGCTCAACCACTTTTTCCTTAAGTTGAACTTTGGCAGTCTTGAGCCCCTCAATCTCTTCTTCCATCACTACATTAGTATATTTCCACCAATCCACCTTGGTGTCATGATGAGCTAACCCCATATCAAATGACTGAAACTAAAAGTCTGAAGCAATCATATCTTCGAATCTACCTTCCTTAGTTGGCTTGGCCACTTCCATGGTGAAGTGCCCAGTCTCAGGATCATGACCTAGGGTAGATATTGCCTTCACTTTCTTGTATTTTCCCATAGTGGCCTTGGGCTGAAGGGTCATGATAGAGTATCTTTGCCCGAATTTCTTTCTTCCGCTCTCTTCCTCTTGCATTCTAGGGTATTTTCTATCCATGACTCTACACTAGTGACTTTTCTGGTAGAGACCAACTCCTCCATGAACAATTTCCTTATGACTGGGGAAGTAGCTTTTGGTCAGGAAGTGAATGGGTTCACTGAAGTAGGGGAAGAAGAGATCAATTTGACAACTTGAGCAACCTCTTGTTGCTTCTCAACCTCTTTATCTGATTTTGTAGCAGAGGTACTGGAACTATCCTCTCCTACCTCAACTATAACAGGGGATCCTCACCGTGGAACCTCTTGGATCGAGATCCTAACTTGTGTATCCACAGCATTAGCCATAACTGGCTCTGTACTTTTGATGGGCTCATCTGCAGGCTTTCTTGGGTCTATAGTAACTGCTTCTTCAGTTGTCCCAATGCTTGGAAACGGGCCTTCTCCACAAGTCTTCTCCAATGTGATTGTTTTCTCAGGAGGTTCATCACCTCCTCCCGTCGGCTGGGTTGATCCTTTAGCAATGGTTGGAATTGTTACTGACAAAGTGGTTGTAGTACCAATAGTATCCTTTGCTAGGGTTCATTGAGTAGGAGGCTTCCTTTTTGACCTCTTCCTTCGGCATGCAATCCATTTGACCCATTGTTCTGTTCTTTTGTAGATACACCCCATTAGAGTCTACAAATCACTAATGGCTTGGTCCAGCATAGGTTTAGAACTGACAGGGGTGAGCTTTATCTCCTCTAGATATGTATTATCATACATATGATTTCCATCATCTTCTAGCCCCTCTACTGCAATATTAACATTGAACCTTTTGATTTGTTCAATAGTTAATCGGGCATAGAATCTCTCTCTGCTTTCCAAATCATCCTTAAAATTATCCCAGTAGTCTTAAATATCATGTACATGATGAATTGCGTGACTCATTTGAAATACGTCCCTGGCATAGTTCACTGGGTCATATTGTAGTCTCAAGACATCGTAGGTTTCCAAAGAAGACCTCTTTGAGAATGTCTTGAGAACATTCTTCGCCTCTGACTGGGATGCGTAGCTATAAGCTCCGATGGTCATGGGGAAGTTGTATCCCTTCTTCTTAGCCTCAGCATAGAGTAAGTTCACTTAGATTACTTGCCTCATTACTTTGATCAACACGATCATATCAGTAGGATACCTGGGCAGCTTCAAAGGGAAATCATCAAAACCTGAAAGACGAAGATATGAGAAACCTCTAAATTGAGTGAAATAACACCCAAAATGGTTGATAAAGGCCATGGCCTCAGGAGAGAATCTCCTTTCTGGACAGCCTTGGAGCTCCCTGCACAATCTCATTGTAAACATGTCATTAACCTGAAGATACTCAGCATAACTATTATGCAAATGCAAAGAGGGGAAAAATTCATAACTCTTGACATCATCAGGAAATTCCCCTAATCTGGGAAGACCTGGCCAAATTTGGATTGTAGCTAGAATATATAAGAGGACTGAAGACATGTAAAATTCATTCTAGCATTTATCTCTATTTAGGGCCTTCGAGAGATTCTCACTTACCATAAGCGCCCAATCAATGAAGTGATGTTGGGAACAGATTACCTGAACCAGGAAGAAGTGATGATCAACAAAGTTGAGTACCTCACTCTCACCTCTGATCCTGTGGAGTAACACTAGAATGTGTATGATCTCTGGCTTCAAATTAGTGTCGTATAATGTCTTCAGTAGCTTCCCTTTGGTGCTCTTGGGTTCTTGAAACCATGCTTGCATTATCTCCTTCTTCCAAATTTCCTTTTTGGCAATATATTCAGTCACCGCTTGACTGTATGTCATTTCTGAATACTCCACTCATTCTAGGATATGGAGAGAGTTCTAGATGGACTATCTATCAATAGAGAGAAGCACCGTGTTGTCGGGCAGAAGGATTTGTTTGGTGTCTGGGTTGTATCGGGCGATACATTCTCGAACCAGTTTCGGGGCTTGAACTACTACAGGAAAACCGGCTACTTCAACTAACCCGCTCTCCTTTAGTTTTTTAGTAATCACGTGCATCTGGTCTGCCTTCAACCCATTCTAAAAATTTGAGATGTCAAATAAATTCAAAGAAGTGTCTGAGATCTTATGCCAGTCGGAGGTAATGCCATTCATTCCATCGAATCCCATGAATCTGGAAGCCATGCTTCTGATGATTCATATTTGGAAATTAGAAGTATCTCTTAGGGATGCAGAAGTAAGGAATAGCTAAAATATGAGACTTCAAATTCAAAACAATTTGGCAAACAAATGGTGGCTCTCATTCACAACTTTCAATTGATTTTATAACTTTTGAATTCTTACCGTTTAACAGCCGACTTCCTGTGCCACACGAATGAAAAGACCCCAACATTAATGAAAAAGCCCGTTATGAAGTAAAATGACTTTATTTGAATTAATTAGTTTTCTCTTACGGGTCATTAAGAAATGTATTTTCACTTTTAGTAACCGCAATGGTAACTTTTCTGAGGTAGCGGAAAATTACTTTTCCGCTTCTCCTTTGGGTGAAGAAGTGCTTTTGGAGTGCTCTAGGTTCAAAAATCTGCCAAGGGGGAAATTTGGTCTTTCAGGATGCCAAAATGGCATGTGTTGATTTCATCTGCCTTCTTTATATCTCAAATTCTTTGTGAGATAGGTCCTTCTTCGAAATCACTTCATTTAAATGGTTCGGAAAAAAACATACTCTATGGGTCAAAACTCGCTTGTAGGAGTAGGGGAGAAGTCATTTTCCACTTTTCCACCTTTAGGCTTATTTCCTCGCTTTATTTCTATTGAACAATTCCTTTTGGCTTGTAGAGGTGTAATCCAAACACAGCAGCCCTTCTTAAGCCTAAATAATCCATTTTAGAATTGTACTTCTTTCTGAGACATCACTTAGTAGTCATCGGCGGAAGATGCACTTTGTTGATACTTTTCCGCTAGTGGAGAAGCTCAAACCCGATTTTCCACCAAACTGCAAAATGAAGGATTATAGCTACATACTTCCATTGTGTGTAACACTGATGTTAGAAATCTTCAAACTACAGCCTTTACTGGACTGGGGACTTAACCTACCCATTGAAAACATAAACTCATAAACAGAAACCCTCCGGTTCAAAAGAGAAGGCAATATGGAAAAATTTGGTAAAGGCTCCCTAGCCTAAAGGAAATTTTTCTAGACTTAGACTCAGGACTTAACAAGAAGCTTTCAAGACCACCACCATACATTAAACACTCACTTTTGTCTGAAGGGTATGCGGACTGAAATTGGGGCAACAGTATGTACATTGTACTATCAACTATGAGCATTGATACTGTCGACACGTACCTTAAACCTATTTGTTTAGAACCCTAAATTATAAATGTATTAATCGAGATCATTGATTGATGTAGATCAATGGATAGATTTTTATCTTGGGAATAGTTTTCTCAAAATGAATGTCTTGTCAGAGTGACAGTGACATTCTTTAGCCATCAAGCAATTTGCATGGTTTCCAAACTTGTACTAGTACAAACTGTAGTTATTAGTATAGTGATCACTGACTATATTAGTAATTTCCAACACTCCTGCATTAATGCATTAATGGGAATGATTTACCTAATTATATGGAAGATATGGATTCATAGGGATATTAATAGACACTCTTGCTTGCTTCTTCATCAATTTCAATTTGCTTTTTCCTTTCACCCTCGGCCCTCGAATTTTAATTTTCTATGTAGTTTGAAGATTTAGGTTTTTATTTAAACAGAGATGGACACACCAATTAGGTTGAGAACTACATCATTTCCCCTTGTGTTATTTGGAAACTATGGTGTGAACGCAATGACAAAGTATTTTGTGATATTGCCTTGCCTCCGGTAGTGATAGATGAAAAGATTAAGAGAAGCATCAAAGAGAATTGTAATGTCGTCAATGGAGTCATGTTGGAGTTACAACATGATCTATATCTAAATATTCCTCCTTCTGGGAGAATGTCATTTGGCTTTCCCCTCCTCCTGGCTGGATTAAAGCCAATTTTGACAGAGCGGCGAAGGGGAATCCGGGCCCTGCTGGTTGTGGATGTATAATTCAGGATGACATAGCCAACTGTCTTGCTATTGTGGTGTACCCCATTGGTGTCCAGACTAACCATGTGGCGGAGGTGATGGATCTCCTTCAAACATTAAAAATAATTAATGAGGGAATTCCCTCAAATGTGTGGAGCGAAGGTGATTCGATGAATATATTAAATTGCATAAAAGGTATTACTAAGCCATCATGGTCTATCAAGGCTATTATTGATGAGGCTTGCATAATCATTAACTCTTTTACGAATGTCATTATATCACATAACTTTAGGGAAGCGAATTGTATTATGGATACACTGGAAAACATCACAGTTAAGGCCAAGGGCATCATGACCTAGCATGGTGGTAGTGATTTGACCGTTGAGGTGAAGGCCAAGTTGGCGTATGATCTGACTCATAGCAAGAGAGAATATTTAGAAAATCTCAAAAAGCTCTCATGAAATTACGCATGTCATTAAATGCAGTAAATAGGGTTACAGAAAGGCTTGTCTCTCTCGAGGATGCAAAGTGTAGACACGCGTATACTTGCACTTTAAATAATTTTAATTTGTCTATTGTGCTCTATCTCTGTCTTGTTTCTGCCATTTCTATTGACAGCCTGTTCTTGAAAGGTACCATGGGGGTGGGCTTAACCGTAAGGAGCCGAAGAACTGTAAGAAATGGAAGAACCAAATAGATGTCTGGGATAAGCCCAACAAGGGTCTCACTAACTACAAGGAGCGCCTTCATGGATCTAAAGATTATGTCACAAAAGCTTTTGTTGAGAGCTGGAAGGATGGTACTACGGTTATCAAAGGAATGGTTGTCAAGATTATCGAAGACCTAATTGCTAAGGTTATAGGTTTAAATACCAAGGGCTTGAAGTTCTACAAGGACAAGAAGATATCCTAGAAGGCTATTCATCACTTCCCAAAGTATAAGGCAAAAGATGAGATTCTGGTGAAAGACTCTAGGGGGTGTTATGATGTCGACTCCATCAAGGAGTTATGGGCGAAGGTGCTTACGCCTGTTATGGATTACATCTCACTAGATGGGAGGTATAAAAGGGCTCATTCTTACCATTTCATGTTGTTTTGTCATTTTCAACATAAGGTGAGGGTTTTTCTTCCTTTCTACCTTTTGCATTCTCTCTGTCATAGTATAATCGACCACAGGAAAAAGGAAAGTAAGCCCATTCTGCATGAGGGCTTGACTCTCCTTATTGTAGAGCATATTAAGAAAATTACAGTTACCATTCTCCTTATTCTCTCGTCGAGAGACTCTGGCTCTGCAAAGGCATCGGGTAAAAGGGTTAGGGTGGGGGAGTATATGGTAGAGCCAACAATTCAAAAATTTACATTTTTAAAAAATAAAGGAATGGATACGGACTCTGATGGTGAGAGTGTAGATGGTTATGCGGAAACCAATTATATCCCCCACTCCCAGTCTGAAAATGAGAGTAAGGAGTCTCTGTCAGTCTCGGTGAGTATTTCTTGTGACAAAGAGGACAAGCCTTTTTTCTCCCATATTGCCAAGGAGAAAGGAATTGAACATGAAGACATCAAGGGGGATGTGGGTGGTCAGAAAGTTCCAATATTGGTCAACTATGCAAGTTCTAAAGATCATGATGTACCCATTTCTCTGAAGCTTGAGGTAGTCATGAAAGTGTAGTTGGAGAGGAAAGAGGAGGATACTCCAGGTCAGGACACTGCTGAGAGGGGTAATATCCCTTCTAGTTCTAAGAATATCCTTTTTTTCAAGAACAGTTGATATGCAGGAGCAGAATGTTCAACTCCTTCAAGATGACATGGACGACAAAATTGAACCCCCATTTGGAGTTCTTCAAACTACGAAGGCAATGTCTATGTACTCATTTTGACTTATGAAATGGGTCTTTAAGGAAATCAAAAGCCTCCATCTCATCTTTTGTGCTTTGTTTGCTCGAGTGGATGTTATTCAAGGTAATCAGGATTCTGGATCGGTTGGGCTTGATGGAAAAAAGAACAGGGAGGAATAAAATAATTTGAAGACTCTACGAGACAGATTTGACATCCTGGAGAACACTCTAAAGAAACACATGAAGGATAAAAATATCTTTATGGGTTCTGCCATGGAGTGTTTTAACTCCATCAAAATGAAGTTGGATTCTGGCTCCCCTATTGTGAAGATTGAGGATGAAAAAGATGATATGGAGGATGCAGGCCCGGGCAAGCGCACGTGTTCTGCCAAAAATAAGAAAATCCAAGAATGGATTTTGTATCTTTCAGACTTCAATGCTGCCATCAAGAAGGTCTTTAAGGCTAAGAAGGAAGCGGAAGGCACTCTCCTGGAGTTTTCCTAGATCCTTTTGTTCCCCTGCTTTTTTGCTGGACCATTTTTTGGTTTTTGGTTGCCGGGTGTCTTAGTTGGTTTCTAGCCTTTTCTTTGGTTTTTTGTTTTGGTCCTAAATTTTGTGGGCTAGGTTTTAGTCATGTTTCTGTTTAGCGGTTTAAATGCTTTGATATTTTTTGTAATGGTTGTAAGGGGTTTTGGGTCCCCATAAAACTTGTTTTTACCAGCAATCAAAAACATACTTTGTATTGAGATCAAATAATTGTGATTGCAAATATTATATCAATTATTGAGCTCAAATAATTATAGTTGTAAATAGTCTACAAATTGTTAAGAATAGAAGTAGGTCTCACATATAAATGAAATTAACTATTTTTTAATAGAAATAACATTTTTCACATTTTGATAATTACAAAACCTTCAATGGCTATTCCACAAAGTGGAGGATCTTAAAAAAGGGTAAAAGGTAATGAAAAGGCTAAAAATGATAGGACTACTAAGGATTAGGAGAGTCTAAGCGGCAGAGTGAAAAAGATGGAGGATAACATGACTAAGGTAGAAGATACCTTAAAGAATATAGCAGAGCAGAGCTATAATATCCTTAAGGCATCCAAAGAGAAATATACCAACACTATCATCGAGAAGTTGGAGGCTAAATTAGATGGGCTAGAGGCGGCCAACATGGAGATGGAGACAGAACATAACACTGAACAGGGTCTCGACCAGAGAGCCAGAGCTAGAACCAAGAAGATTAAGGACAAGCACTTGGCGCTAGATCTCCAAAACATCAAGGAGTCGGTGGCTAATATGGAGTTGCTCGAGGCCAAGGTGGCCACACTGATGGTGGACTTATCATGAGGTTCCCTGGTCTTTTCTGTTGGCCCTATTTTTCCTACTTTTTTAGAAGCTATATGTTTTTTTCTCTGGCCTTTGTTGGCATGTTCTGTCTTTTTTCTTTATTCCATTTTAAATTGGGCTTAACATTACTATTTCTTTGTTTCGGGTTTCAGGAACCCAGTAAAACCTGTTTTACTTAATCAAAAATATTTTTCACATGTTAACAAACAATAAACTATATGTTATAATTAATTCACTAATTATTTAAGATGGGAAACCAAAATCATGATCTTTACTTTGAAAGGAAAAAAGAAGACAAAGTTTGAGTTCAAAGGAAACCCCTTACAAGTAGTAAATGAATACAATTTTTTGGACCTTGATTTTAATAACAACCTTAGGTGGAAAAATTGTAGAGCAAAAAGGATACAAAGGGGGTAGAAATATTTTTGCATGATTCAAAACAAATGCAAATCAGTTGATCTATGTGATTGGAAGACAAAGAAGATGTTACTTGAGTTGTTTGTTACACAAATGTTTTTACATGGTTGCAAAGCATGGGAAAATAGCATGTCATACTCAATATGAAGCAAATATAAAGATTAGAAATGTATTTGATAACATTTTTTTTTCAAAATTAAAGTCATGGTCCTTTACGAGATTATTTTAACTAAGGCTAGTGACTTCTCAATTGAAGGGGATACTATGATACAGATTTTAAAATATTTGAAGAGAATAGAGAATAAGGAAGGTCATTTGTTGGCTTGTAATTGTTCTAGCCCATAACATTTAAATTGAAGAGAAAAATAAACATATGAAACAAAATATCAAATGGATGATTAATGGGGACTTGATACATGTAAGAATCACCAAATATAAACTTAGAAAATCAAAAAGTATGTGAGAGAAATAAGATTTCAATCGGGTATGATCATGAGTAAAAAGACTATATAGAGGAGGATATAAAATGGAAAGTTAAAATGTTATTAACTCAACTAAGAATTAGCTCGCACTATCTTAAGAGAAAATCATAGAGGTGGAAAACATCCAAAGAGAAATCGACTAACAAAGTTTTCCATCTCTACACTTTAAGATTAGCAAAAATAGAATGACACTACATCATGGAATGTTATGATCAAGAAGTCACTAAATACTTTATTTATTGATAGTCTAAAATTAGAGTCACTAAATATAAGAGGCGGTGGACATAGAAAAACTTGTGTTGCTTTCAATCGTTTATTGTCATAGACGTCTTCAAAAAAATTATTTTTGTTTAAACTCTCCAAACCATGATCAATGTATTGCATGCTCCTTTAGTATCATTCTTCCTATTTTTTTGTTACATATTACACACGTATTACCAAACCACGTGGGAAAACAACTTGGGTAATGTGATTCGACATATAACATCCACACGTGTCGTAATATACTACCACCCTACGTAAACCCACATAGCAAAGTCCTATTATTTTATTGTTAGGGTTTCTTTGATGATATTCTTTCAAAATGTAAAAGTATTTATATAAATAGAAACCAATACACAGAAATGATAAGTATCTATTTTATTTGAGAGAAAACCGTTGTGCAGAGAGAGAAGAGCGAGGAAGAGAATCGTGATGAGGATCTCGACAAAGAGCTTTCCTGGGCCATTCATTTTTCATATGTTGAGCTTAACGACATCACTGAAATATTCTATAAAATGAAATGATCGGAGATGGAGGCTTTGTAAGTGTGTACAATGAGTCTTTCTGAGTTCCACTCAAGACAGGAAAGATTACGGGTCAAAAGTGATTATAGCTAATAATCTTATACACCGTAATCTTGACAAAGTTTTTCATGTTTTTACGATGGTTCCGAAGAAAGGGTCAGAGGCTTCCCATCTACGACTAAATCCCCAATAGGAGTATGGAAAAATATATGTTGAAGTAGCCCAACGGTCGTCTGCATTGGGATCGCAGATAAAACTTCATCTGTGCCATCCAGAGAATGTTTTGCATTTTGGGCCATGGTGTGGAACTATGCAGACTATGAAGTAATAAAAAATTCTAAGGCAGAAATATGGGAGAAATATGGGAGCCAATATTTTAGCTAAGGAAATTTTGTGTAATGTCCCTAATATGAAAAAATTTACTCTTGATTTAATTCCTTTGAATTATTAGGTATGCGGAAGCAAAAACTCAGATAATTAAATATTGCAAAACAAGTTAAGATGTAAATAAATATTGAAGAAAATAAATGAATAGAAGAGCTACACAAAAAATACATATTTATGTGCTAAAACCTTGACAAAATTCCAAAGAAACATCAACGGGCAAGGTACAGGTATTCGTATTGCTCTAGAAAAAAATTACAAACTTCACAGCTGCTTCTCTCTTGCAATCTGAATTTACAAATTTCAACAACAACAACTAACCTTTTCCTTCACAGGAAACATAGATATATACAAAAAACCTTCCAAAAATAACTCCCTCCAACATAGAAAAAACCTGCATGCAACTAAGACCAATATGGAAAGAAAATTTCTCACAAAGAAGCATTGCTTTCTGATGATGAGAAGAAATTAGAAATTTCTAATTTCTTTTTATTTCATTTTTTAAATTTTTTTCATTATCCAACAATCTCCACCTTGACAACAATTTACCTGGTACATGCCCAAAACCACTCATCACCCCTTTTGCAAGACAAGAGAAGCCACATTTCACTTTAGCTTCTCTACCGGTATTGATTTAGTAAACATGTCTGCACAATTTTTAGGTGTATGAACTTTCTCCAGGATTACTCCAAGTCCATCAACAACTTGTCTTTAAAAATGGTACTTAATTTCAATATGCTTGGTTCTACTATGATAAGCTATATTTTTAGCCAAATAGATAACACTTTGACTATCACATAATACAATCACATTTTCCTGCACTTTTGCAAGCTCACCAAAACAACCCTTCAACCAAATTGCCTCTTTACATGCATGTGAGACAACCATATACTCTGCCTCAGTTTTGGATAAACTAATTGTTTCTTAAAGCTTTGACATCCAACAAATAGCTCCACCTGCAAGAGTAAAGACATAATCTGATGTAGATCTCCTTCTGTCCAAATCACCTACAAAATCAAAATCAACATAACCATGCACTGAATTGTTACAACTATTATAGGTGATACAATAATCACTTGTGTCTCTAAGATACTGAAGCACCCATTTTACTATTGTCCAATTCTCTTTACCTAGATTTTCCACGTATTCACTGATAACACTAAATGCACGTGAAATATCTGGCCTTGTACATACCATTGCATACATTAAAATTCCTACTACATTAGCATACGGTACACAAGACATATAATCATTTTCTTCCTTAGTACTAGGACATAAACTTGAATAAATGTTAAAATGGGCAGCCAAAGGGATATATTAATAGGTTTCACATTTTGCATACCGAGTCTTATGAGGATCTTCTCCACATATTTCTCCTATGATAACCAAATCTCACCATGTTCCCTGTCTCTTTATATTACTATACCCAAAAAAAATTTTGCTTCTTCTACATCCTTCATATCAAAAGTCCTAGCCAACTAAGACTTTAACTTATTAATTTCAACCATGATTTTACTTACTACAAGCATATCATCAACATATAATACCAAGATAATAAAAAATCTATTTTCTACACTTTTAAAGTAAACACAATGTTCATACTCACTTCTTAAAAATTCTTGGCTCACCATGAAGGAATCAAACTTCTTGTACCATTGCCTGGGTGACTGACTCAGGCCAATTAATGACTTCTTGAGTTTGCAAACAAATTTCTTGTTGTGGTCTTGAACAAACCCTTCTGGTTGCTCCATATATATCTCCTCATCCAAATCTCCATGGAAAAATGTTGTTTTAACATCTAGTTGCTCTAACTCAAGATCAAGTAATGCAACTAATGCTAATATAACTCGAATAGAAACAAGCTGAACAACTGGTGAAAAAACCTCATGAAAATCAATACCTTCCTTTTGAGAATATCCTTTTGATACCATCCCTGCCTTGTACCTTTCAATTTTATCATCAACACTCCCCTTCGGTTTGTAGACCCACTTACAACCAACAACTTTCCTACCCTTTGGAAGTTCAACCAAGTCCCATGTCTTATTCTTCTCTAAGGCATCCATTTATCCTTTCATTTTTATTTTCCATTTAGTATTTTCAGCGCTATTCACTACTTCCTAATAACAACTTGGTTCCCCATCGTAATAAATCATAGCAATATAGATGAAATGAAATCATCATACCTTTTAGGAGGATTCTTGACTCATGTAGATCTCCTTAGAGACGGTTGTGGTATTTCCACAATTTCTTGTGTGTTTTCTAAATCTACACCTCCTTCTTCAAAAGGATTTTCTTGCTCTTTTTCTTCCATAGAAGGATGAGTTTCCAATTGAACTTGACGATATTATGGTACTTGTTTCTATTCCAAATCATTTTCTACATTATGTGATTTTGTTAGAGAGGATTCATCAAATACTACATCTCTGCTAATGATGACTTCGTGGGTAGTAGGATCCCACAATCTATATCCCTTAACTCCATCACCATAACCAATAAAGGAGTATTTATTGGATTTGGGGTGTAGCTTAGAATGTTGATTCTTAGAAAGAAGGGCATAAGCATCACAACAAAAAATGTTCAGATTTGAAAAATCATATGAATGATCTGTCCATACCTCTTCAAGAATATTACAATCTATTGCAACTAATGGTGACCGATTTACTAGATAGCATGTCGTATTAACTACTTCTGCCCACAATTCTTGCTGCAATTTGGCATTACTAAGCATGCAACTTGCTCTCTCTCAAAGAGTCCTATTCATGCATTCAAGAACACCATTTTTTTGAGTAGTGTAAACTATAGTTTTATGCCTTACGATCACAACTGCCTTGCAATAATTTTCAAACCTTAAAGATGTGAACTCACCTCCATTATATGATCTCAAACACTTGATTGATTTTTCAGTACTCTTTTCAACCAAAACTCTAAAATGTTTGAATACATCAAACACATCAGCTTTACTTTTAAAAAAATAGGCACATACCTTTCTATAGTAGTCATCTACAAAGTCACAAAATATGACGCTCCTCCAAAAGAAACTATAGAGGATAGACCCCAAACATCTAAATGGACATAGTCTAGAATACCTTTGCTTAAATGACTACTTCATTTAAAATTTTGTCTACATTGCTTCCCAAAGACACAATGCTTGCAAAAATTCAAATTCAAAGATTTTAAGTTTGGAAGTAACTTACAGTCTACCAATATCTTTAACCCTTTCTCACTCATATGACTCAATCATTGATGTCATAAATGAGTAGATGCATATGCTTCCTTAGATACCATTGTCACTTGACTTACCTCAATACTTCATTCTAGCCTATAAAGGTTTCCAACTTTTGTATCTTTCTTTACCACTAAAATTCCCTTGGATACTTTAAGTACTCCACCTTGACAAGAGAATTTATAACCACCAAAATCCAAAACACCCAAGGAAATCAAATTATTTTTCAGTTCTGATATGTATGTCTTACCTCTATTAATGTCTTTACAACACCATCAAATATCTTGATTCTAATACTCCCAATCCCAAGATTCTTACAAGAAATATTATTTCTCATAAGAATAAAACCTCCATCAATAGGTTGGTAAGAGGAAAACCAACTCCTATGTGGACACATGTGATCAAAAGCATCAGAATCTAAAATCCATTCATCTTGATGTTGTAAGATATTACAAATAGATAACACTTCACCAACCATACCTGAATTTGTCTCAACCAGATTCGCTTCCTTTTTGGATTCATCATTCTCTTCCTTTCTTTATTAACAATCTTTCTTGAGATGCCCTGATTTATTGAAAAACCAACATTTTCCCTTACCCTTTCTGCCTCTTGACTTGAATTTGGATTTATCTTTTGAACCCTCCCCTTTTTTTGTGGAACGACCTCTAGCCATCATTACTTCTGGTGTCGAGGTTTCTGTATTAGACTTCCTTCGCACCTCTTCAGACAATAAAGTTCCCACAACATAAATCAAATTCAAGGGAGTCGGTTGTACTAAAACTATTAGAAGTGACTAAGTGATTCCAAGATTCGGGAAAAGAACATAGCAGTGTTACTGCTTCGTCTTCATCTTCGATTTTTACAGCCATACTACCCAATTGACAAATTAGAGTATTGAAAAAATTTAAATGATCATCAATATTTGTACCTTCCTTCATTTGCAGGCTATACAGTTGCCTCTTCAAGTATATTCAATTTGTCGAGGATTTTGTCATATAAAGACTCTCCATTCTATTGCATAATTGTGTTGTTGTATCTTCTCCAACAATATTAAAGAGAGCCTCATTTTCCAAACACAACCGAATTGTGCTTAGGGCTCTCATATCCAAATCTTCCCTATCCTCATCAGTCTATCTATTGGTTTCTTTGTTTTTCCCACCTCGAACCTAGCATTTGAAACCTTTTCTATTTGATGCTGAAAAACAACACCAAAAAAGTACCGGTATTCTTATTGCTCTAGAGAAAAATTACAAACTTCACAGCTGCTTCTCTCTTGCACTCTAAATTTACAAATTTCAACAACAACAATTAACTTTAGATTATTTAAAAAAAAATACTACTATCAACTTTTAATAAATTTATTTTAAGTGTTTTAAATTTAGATTATTTTTACTAACAGATAATTTGAAAAATAAAATATAATATTCGCAAAGTCTAAATCCATGTGGTTTTTAAAATACATGGAAAATCTGCGCAGGCGTCAAAATCCATGTGGCTTTTTAAACTACATGGAAAATTTTCTTGACGATATTTTAATCGCTCCATCACGGGCTACCATTGAGAACAACGACGGCAAACGAGGGAAGAAAACGGTGGGATTAAAATGAAAAGTCCGCACTGTGGGCCTGAGATTGTCGTTAAGCCCGGCCCTTGAATAATGGATTGTTACAACTATAATAAAGAGCTGCTACAATAATTTAAAATGAGTTAAAATGTAGATTGACTTAAAGTATTTAATTCAAAATGTAAATTACCAAAGTTCAAAATACATTCAAAGTTTGACCTAAATATATATTAAATCATATATTTTCATATCTAGAAGGTGAGAGAGTAGTCAAAAGCGAGGGTGGTATTCTGTCTGTACATCTGCAACTCTATATGAATGGAGTGTTGTGCAGGCTGGTGTTCTCTCTGTATTCTGCGAAAAGACAAGAGCAAAGTGAAGATGCTGCATTTGCACACACGGCTGAGGAGGAGAAATGGATATAATGTCGGCTGGGCTTAAACAGCACACTCTATATGGATATAATGTCGACATACATCTCATCCTGTAACACGTTTCCATCATTTTCCAGTATGGTGATGCTGGTCTCATCAATAGGCAGTCAGTTTTTCAAAAACACACTAAGACGGTAAAAAAAATTAAACTTTTTAAAACTTTCGTTTTCATTCATAACAGTGTTTTAATTTTAAATTTAAGAATAGTTCTTTGAACATTAATGCAATTGCAAGGAGTCCCACTTAGATTTTTAAACTATTCAAATCAATTGGACTATTGATGATAATTTCAACATTCATTTTATCTTAAAATGATTATATATTTTTCTGTTTTATTTATGAGAAGAAATTGAGATTAATAGAAATTTTATCATGCACTAAAACGTGTTGCTAGATCTTATATAATGTGACTCAAATTTGTTAATAAATTTGATAAATTTTGTTTGAGTCTTGGATCCCAACTAACAAATAGTAATGATTATAAGATTTTCATAATTTGAGATTCCAAAAATAATATAGATTTTATATTTTTCTTAAAATAACATTTCAATATTTAATATAGTTAATATTATTTTGATTTAAAAATAATTGAATAGAATAAATAATTTATTTTGTATCTTTAAGAGATTTTATTTTAAAATTTTATATAAATCTTTAATAGACTATGGAAGTCCCCTATTGAACCTAAGATCCAATGCTTTAAATGGCTTCTGTTAACCAATAGACTTCCCTTAAACAGATACTCGACGCCTAATGATACATGTAATCTGTGCAA